>MCJB01051497.1:6698-136409 GCA_002018475.1 Nicotiana obtusifolia | reverse complement strand
GGAAATATAAATGGGACGGGGGAAGGTTAATTAATCAACATGAGTAGTAGTAAATTGTCAACATTAATTTAGTTGGAGAGACCGTAGCCGGTGCCACACTTGTCACAAGATGAATTGTGTTTTATATTGCAATAATTTGTTAAATTCAGTTATTTAATGTTGAAATACGTATGTTTTTTTACTTCCTTATCTGTTTATTTTATCCATGTTTAGTTGCTAATTGTAGTAGTGTATAGGTATATATATATATATGCATATGTTATGTTCAACAGGTTTATCTGGAGTCCGGTCTAGCCTCGTCACTACCTCGCCGGGGTTAGGCCAGGCACTTACCAGCACATGGGGTCGGTTGTGCTGATACTACACTCTGCACTTTTGTGCAGATACCGGCGCAGCAGGTGTCGGACAGTAAGTAAGGCGGACTTTCATATTTTGGCGCGACCTTCCAGGCGACTCAAGGTAGGACTGCAGCCGTTCGCAGCTCTTGACGTCATCTGCCCATACTTTTGTCTCTATTTCCATGTAGTTCGGAAATAGCATTTTGGATATTTCTTTCAAGACCTTTGTGGGTAGTAACTCTTAGACTGTCTGTGAACACTGTGACACCAGTTCTTGGGTAGATTTTTGTAAAGGGAAGGTGATGTATAAATAATATTTCCACATGTTAACATTATTTATGTTTATGATTTTGCGAGCAATTAAGTATGGATGTTAATGTAATTAATGAGTTTAATTATCGGCTGGCCTAGCTCCCATTAGTGGGCGCCATCACGACTCCCGAGGGAGGGAGATTTGGGGTCGTGACAATTCCCCACTTCATGAACGACCATGGTGATAAAACCGAATAGAGCAGCTCTCCGGGTCTATGGATCATCGGAACGTGTCTTTGGCATTCATCACATTTTCGAACAAACTCCTTTGTGTCTTTTTCCATGTTAATCTAATAATAACCGGCTATGATTATTTTTTTAACTAGTGATTCGGCGCCCGAATGATTTCCATAGGCACCTTCGTGGATTTCCCTAAAAACATACTCAGTAACGCCCGGCCCTAGACATATTGCAAGTGGGCCATCAAATGTTCTTCTGAAAAGGTTCTGTCTTCGGACTGGCTAAATCAGGCCGCCTTTATACGCAGGGCCCTCAACTCTTTTGGATCCGAAAGTTTACCGGATTTGAGATATTCTACGTACTTATTCCTCCAGTCCCAAGTTAGACTCGTCGAGTTGATCTCGGGGTGGCTTCTTCCACCATTGATCTCATAAGTTGTACGACTTCTCCCGAGTTGAACTGGTCGTCTTTGACTGATGATCCCAAGTTAGCGAGGGCATCAGCCTTGTTGTTTTGATCCCGAGATACGTGTTGCAAAGTCCATTCTTTTAACCGATGTAATGTCACTTGTAATTTGTCCAAGTATCTTTGCATTCGTTCCTCTCTGACCTCGAATATTCCATTGACTTGGTTTACCACAAGGAGGGAGTCGCAGTTGGCTTCGATCACTTTCGCTCCAAGCTCTTGGCTAGTTCAAGGCCTGCAATCATGGCCTCATATTCGGCCTCGTTGCTAGTCAATTTCACAATCTTAATAGATTGTCTAATTATATTACCTATTGGTGGATTCAATACGATACCAAGTCCAGACCCTTTTGCGTTTGAGGCACCGTCCGTGAAGAGGGTTCAGATTCACTAGGAAGTTCCTGAGTTAATCAACAACTCTCTTTCGACCTCGGGTATTGGGGCCAGTGTAAAGTCGGCCTCAAAATCTGCCAAAATTTGAGACTTAATTGCGGTCCGAAGTTGATGCTCAATATCGTATCCACTAATTTCTATGGTTCATTTGGCCAGTCGGTCCGAGTGTTGGGGCTTATGCATAATGTTCCTCAACGGGTAAGTAGTTACAACACATACGGCATGATATTGGAAGTATGGTTATAGCTTCCTAGAGGAGCTTAACAAAGAGAGCGCTAGTTTTTCCAGGTGAGGGTACCTAGTTTCGGCCTCACCTAAGGTTTTACTAACATAGTAAATTGGAAATTGCGTACCTTGCTCTTCCCAAACTACGACTTCACTTACCGCTATCTCCAAGACTGCCAAGTACAAGTACAATTGTTAGTCTGCTTTTGGTGTATGAAGCAGGGGCGAGCTCGATAAGTACCTTTTGAGTTCCTCCAAAACTTGCTGGCATTCCAGGGTCCACAAAAAGTCGTTCTTCTTCTTCAATAGTGCAAAGAATTGGTGGCTTTTGTCGGATGACATCGAAATAAATTGCCCTTGGGCAGCTATTCGGTCGGTTAACCTTTGCACGGCCTATACGTTGTCCACAACTGTGATATCTTCGATGGCATTAATCTTATTAGGATTGATCTCAATTCACCGATTGGATATCCGAGAAACCTACCCGACCCTACTCTAAACGCACATTTTTCTAGGTTCGGCTTTATGTTGTACTGCTTCAGTATACTGAATGTTTCTTGTAAATGTCTTAAATGGTCCTCTCCTCGCAGGGACTTAACTAATGTGTCATCAATGTAGACCTCCATTGATATTCTTATTTGTTTCTCGAACATCTGATTTACTAAGCATTGGTATGTGGCACCAGCATTTTTTTATCCAAATAACATTACATTATAACAGTACGTGCCACACTTAGTGATGAAGGAAGGTTTTTCCTGATCACCCGGGTCCATCCATATTTGGTTGTAACCAGAATAGACGTCGAGAAAACTGAAGGTCTCGTTGCTGGTTGTGGCATCGATCATACGGTCGATGTTGGTAAAAGGAAAAGAGTCTTTGGGGCATGCTTTATTCAAATCTTTATAGTCTACACACATTCTTAATTTATTCCCTTTTCTAGGGACTACCACTACGTTTGCTAACCAATCCGGGTATTTGACCTCCTGAATAGACCCTCTTTTAAGAAGTTTAGATACCTCATCCTTGATGAAAGCATGCTTGATCTCGGACTGGGGACTCCACTTTTGTTTAACCGGATGAAACTTCGGGTCCAGGCTCAGCTTGTGAGTGGTTATCTCCGGTGGGATACCTGTCATATCGACGTGGGACCAAGTGAAACAATCTTCATTAGTTATAAGAAATTGAATGAGTTTTACCTTGAGCTCGGAGCTTAGCACCGTGACTAGGTATACCTTTCGATCGGGCAAGTTTTCTCGCAATATGACTTGTTCCAGATCCTTGATCGTCGATTTAGTGGCGTCGAAATCATGGGGGACTATAAAAGATCTGGGAATCCCATAATCATCATCCTCGACTTCCCCTTGTTTGTCCGAATCTGCCGAAGATGGTTTCAGTGATTGCTATTTTGCCCCTTTTTGACCACCTGGTTTGGGCCCTTCGATGTTGAAACTATAGATGCCGGTGTTACCTCTTCAACTGCGAACATTTCTTTTGCAGCCGGTTGTTCCCCGCAGACTGTTTTAACTCTGTCAGGTGTTGGAAATTCCAGTGCCTGGTGCAGCGTCGAAGGCACTGCCCTCATGTTGTGGATCCATGGCCTTCCTAGTAGAGCGTTGTATCTCATGTCCCCTTCGATCATATAATATTTGGTCTCCTGGATGGTCCCGACAGTGTTTAATGGTAATGTTATTTCACCTTTAGTGGTGTCACAAGCCATGTTGAATCCATTTAGAGCTCGAACTGCAGGCATAACTTGGTCTTGCAAACCGAGCTGTTCCACGACCCTTGATCGAATGATGTTAGCCGAGCTACCTGGATCAATTAACAAACGTTTAACCCTAAATTTTATTCACCCGTACAAATATTACCAGTGCATCATTGTGGGGTTGCATGATCCCTTTCGTATCTTCATCGTTGAAAGATAAAGTTCCTTCCGATATGTAGTCCCGAGTTCGTTTCTCCCTAGTGATGGATACTTTGGTGCTTTTCAACATCGGTTGTTGTGGGATATCAACTCCTCCAATGATCATGTTAATGACGTGTTGAGGTTCTTCTTGTTCTGCCTGTTTGTTAGAATCCCTATTCCTGAAATGATTCTTGGCTCAGTCGCTCAAGAACTCCCGAAGATGCCCATTGTTGAATAGACGAGCTACTTCCCCTCTCAGCTATCGACAATCCTCCGTTATGTGACCATGTGTGCCGTGATAATTGCACATCTGGTTAGGATCCCTTTGGATTGGATCAAAGACACTTCAAAGAGCAAGTGTAAAGAAGTGTGTGTTATGGAGATTTGTTTCAAATAACCACTATTATCCTTAGCCCCACAGTGGGCGCCAAACTATTTACCCTCAAAATCGGATAACAATTGAATTTATAAGTGGTTTTAAGGACACATGGATTAATTTGAAACAAAGCGATAGATTGAACTATAAGTAAAGAAAACAATAATAAAGTAAATTCAAACCGTGACTTGAATAGTTATAGCCTTGAGAAATAGACCTCACTCAAACTGAATATGATCCAAGTAATGTCAAATATAGAAGAATAGTAGCTTGTAGAAAGAAAATAATATTATAATGCTTTTGGGATGCATGTTACCATATCCTTTACAAAATAATCAGACCCCTTTTATATAGTAGGGGAGTCATACTTTAAGTACAACTCTATATAAGGTAAAAAAATCTCATGATTTGCTAATTAAGCGGTTTCATTGATACGTGCCGAGATTCCCGCCGTGTTGCGTGACCGGTTACAGATATTTTGGCTTCTGTTATTTTGGTTCGATGATGTTCTCTAGAGCTAATTCGGAGTCGGAATCAGTTTCGGGGTTACAGACTCGATAATCTTTGAAGGCGCATATTCTTATCTCGTACCTAGGTTCAATGAAAGCTGGGGTCGATCTTCAATCTATTACGTTTCGATTCCGATCCGTCATGCAATAGATGGGCTCAGTTTCGGTCGTATGTAAAAATATTTGCAAAGGATATATACAACCAAACAAAAATCTGAGATTGATGAAAATATCTTGAAAAAAAAAAAACCATACCCCAACAAGTGAGGAAATGGAAGAGAAATGGTTGAAACATGTAAAAATCACGCCGGTGAACTGATTGAAAAACATACACCAATGCAACAAAGTATCCCATCAAAATATAGAAAAGGAGTTCGGGTTTTAGTCTAGTGAAAGCAAAGAGCACAAAATCTAAAGAAAAAAATCGAGAAAGGAACTCACTACTCTATTTACTAGAGAAATAGACAGAAAGAAGAGATTTCACCAATGGTGGGAGTGGTCCTCTTTATGTGAGACAATTTGGGCGGAGTAGGTGAGGCTAGATTTCTTATGGTTTTTCTATGTATCTAAATAAGCAAATAAACTGAAGAGGGAATGGGAAAAGAGACAAATTTGCCATAGAAGATAAGCAGTGAAATTGGGGAGGAATTTTGGGGAGAGAGAATTGGAGAAAGTAGGAAGCGCAGAGGAAATTGGGGAATTGAGAGAGATTTTGGGTTTTCAGATTTGGAAGGGCGGTGGGTAGGTAACTAACCCTAAATGGGTTTCCAAATTGCAAGTGGAGAAAATATTTTAGATTTTTTTTTTAAATATCATTTTGAGTTTCTTTATGTTTTTGTTTTTTTGTGTTTCTCCTTATCTCTTTTCTTTCTGAATTATGTAAATTAAGAAATTGAAGAACATATATTAAAATAAAACAAAAATATTAGTAGCGACCTAAAGAAGTTGATACAAAAGCCCCACTCTAGTCACGACCATGACGCAACCAATGAACAACTAGTGGCAATTGTTTATAGGTCGCTACAAATATTTTTTCAGCCATATTTAATTAGAGAAATTGAATACATATTAGTGGCGATCTAAATAAAGTGCCACTAAATTGTTTTTTGTGGCGATTTTAAGGGTCACTGCCTAAAAGTATTACATTTTGTTGCAACATTTTAAAGTCGCCATATACCTTACTTATTGTAGAAAAAAGATGAGATCGCCACAAAATGTCGCCACAGAAAACCATATTTCTTGTTGTGCTAGAAGTCTAAAAGTATGGTTTGAAAAAAGAAAATAACTGCTCCAAATGAGATAAAAAGTAAAGATAGGAATAGAAGGGGACTTCAGGGTCTGCGAACGCCAGCAGCTCTATCTCAAGTCTTTACTGAAGATATGATCCGAGTAGAAGCACCTCTAGACACCGTTGGGATATATAGCAGTATCTACAAAAGAAATGTAGAAGTGTAGCATGAATACAATGGACCCAATATACTCCGTAAGTGTCGAGCCTAACCCCGATGAGGTAGTGACGAGGCTATGAAAAAAAACCTCTTAAACCTGTATAGATATATACATAGAACAACAAAGTAACAAGTAGAGCAATTAACACATTAACTGGGAGGGAACATGTGAAAGGGGGAGTATCATAAGAACGACAAGAACGAAATCACTAAATAACAGCTTTCCAAAGTAAACACCAATGCAGCCAAGTAAATCACCAATCCGGGAATCAAATAAGGCAATAAGATAAAAATGGCACCCTTCGTGCTTTTACTCTCATCCTCCCCATGTAATATAATAAATTAAATAGAACGGCATCACCCTTCATGCTTTTACTCTCTTCCTCACATAATGTGATAAATGATAATAATCAGCCAATGGCATGTCATCACCCTTCATGCTTTAATCTTCCCAATCTCTCGTACAATTGATATTGTATGCAAATAAGGCACGGCAATTCCCTTCGTTCTTTTCTCTCTTCCTCACCAAGCAAAAACATTAATTCGAGATGGCAAAACTAGGTGGGACGAAATTTTATTTCAATCATAGTATAATGATAATTCAACTTAACTTTCCAAAATCTCAACAACTTCAGATTAAACAATAGATATGAAGGCAAATAATTAAAAAAGTAATAATCTATCTACCGTAAGGCCCCATAAAATTTCGCTAAGGAATTTAAGGTTCATGGTGTTGAGGTAGGCTTACGTGTTTGAGGGTTATAGAAATTCTTTACGGCGAGCTCGCTCGCGGCGATACTTTAAGCTAGCCGCGGTACGAACTTTTTGGGTAGAAGAATGCATCGGGGTGTTGGTGGAACATTTTTTGCTGAAGGGCTAATTATGCGATCAGATTCGCGACCGCATATTCATTCTACGAGCAGGGAGTTGTTGAATTTTAAGGGTGTCTTGCGGTCTATTATGGAATCGCATCGTAGTTTCGTGGTCTGCATTTTTGTCGCATATTTGGCTTGAAGAATTTTGTTGGGTCATTCTGCAGTCTGTTGTACGACCGCATAAGTGGTCTGCGGACCGCAGACCTGTCTAGACTGTTTCCAATTTTTGGGCATCAGTTTTGCGGTCTATTTTGCGGATCACATACCTATTTTGTGGTCAGTTCTGCGATGGCAAACCTGAGTTCAGAGGGTCCATTTTCCTATTTTTCTAGCTCAACCCTATTTTAATAAATAGATTTTGGGGCGATTATCTGATGATTTTAGAGAGAGGTGAGAGCATTTTAGAGAGAGAATGAGGAAAGCTAGCATTTTAATCATCCAATCTTGCACCAATCTTCAAGAATCAAGAAGTCATTCACTAGACCATCATCTACCTGGGTAAAACCTTGTCCTAAAACCTTCATGCAATTGTTATAGGTTTAATTAGGTTATGGAGTTGGAATTAGGCCATGCATGTATCATTAGCTTGTAGCATGTGAGGTTAATGAACTAGTTTGGGTAGTTTCTTGTTGAAACTGGTTGAGGGAGGAAGGGAATACCACTGTAGAGCTTTATAATCTATTTTGCATACTAGGTATTTGACAAAATTCCTAAGAGAGTTACATCATGTGAATCCTTCTAATTTCCGATTTTCGCCATATTCCTATAGATTGTTATTGCTAGAAGTGTTGGGATGTTGTAGTAACTTAAGGAAAGCTCAAACAAGGTATGTTGGCTAAACTACTCTCTTAGAATCGAATTCCATAATGTTCCTGTAAGTTTCAAGTATGGTTGGCCCAAGTTCCTAATTCCTATGTTCCGGATTATTCCGTATAAGCTTGACTATTCCAAATGAGCTTAAGGTCTTGATTGAAAAATGTCTTGTTTTTGATAACCTTTAAAGATGCTTGAAAATGAAATTAGAGTATTGATGATATAAGTTGTGGCCACCGTGCCAAGAATGAAAGTTATACTTGTGGCTAGTTGTGCCAATAAAATAAGATGATGTGTGAAGATTATGAAATGAGATTTGATTCAATTGTTCCAAAATTATTTCAAAAATAGAATTGTCTAAAAGCTTATGTACTCAAGTCATATGTGGCTGTTTTAACTAATGCTACGCTTTGTAAGTATTTTCAATGTGTTTTGCATCCTTACATATTCGGGAGTGAAAATTGTGTATTGCCCTCTTTGGGGAAAAGTATTTCAAGAATAAATGGTGTGCTACTTGGTTATGATTTTAACTTGCACTTCGATAGCCAATTATTTTACTCTATTTCTCGAAAAAAAATCTATTGTGTTTATAGCCTTCATTTCTAAAAAAACTTAAAGTTGTGATTTCCGGAATACTATATATGTTGATATTTATGATGATGATCATGGAAGGAATATATGAAAGTGCGTAATTTGGAATACGACCATTGTGCCTTGAATAAAGAATCTCGTGAATGGCCAAAAGAGCCAAGGAAATATTGTTGTCGTGATTGGTTGAAAACACTAGTGGAGATTTATACAATGTGAAAGATGATAAGGTAAATATATTTGTGCGTTTGTTTCCCTTGTGTGTAAACCAAAAATAATTTCGGGAGTATCATTAGTAAACCGAGGAAGGGTGGATCATAAGGTCCATACCCGAAACTACATGTGCTGGTGTAGGAGTGGATTGTGATTATTCCCCTTATTTGGAATGAGATTATTCCCTTTAAATGGGATGGGATTGAAAATAGCCGTGATTTGGAAAAGACAACCCACACTGCATATTTGGGAAGGCGGCCTAGCTTATGGGGTGGAGATCGGATGCCATGTTGCGCACATGGTGGTACTACTCTTGCTAACACCTTTCTTTCGCACCACATGTCAAACCATTGTTCGCGGGGAGATGGCCTAGCCCGTCGGGCATGATCAGACTCCGTGCTAAAAACACGGTGGTATATTAATGCTAATGATCTCCCAACCAAAAATAGATATTATTTTTGCATTTTGAAAATTATTATGTTTTAACTGGGCATTCGAATATTGTTGATTATGACTTGTTGTTTCTATGGTTTTTCCCTTTCTTATATTGGCATTCTATTTTAAAAAGAGGACATTTAGCTTTACATACGAGTACTATTCCATATGTACTAACGTCCCTTTTGCCGGGGGCGCTGCATCTTCAATGGATGTAGGTGGTTCATCAGCGGGTAGCCTTGGTCCTTATTAGCAGTTACTCCCCTATTAAGCAGGTTTTGATGAGCACTACTCTATTTCGGACCTGATGTCATTTGATGTTGTACTGTGTATTTTGAGGTACAACCGGGGCCTTGTTGCCGGCACTTCCGTACTACTCTTCTTTTGTACTTAGAGGCTCTGTAGACAGGTCCTGGGTGGTGTTTGATGTGGGAAATTAAACTAGAAATGCTGGTATTTGGAAAACATGTTTTTCATTATATCTTTAAACTTGTAATATTTTGGAAATTATGAATGAAGCTGCTAATGGAAATGATATGGGAGTTGTTAATGAGATCTTTTTCGTGTTTGACTAATGAAGTGCATCTCCTCTTTATTCATGGATGAGTGTGGGTAGAAGGGAATCTAATAGGCTCGCTCGGCGGGGTTCACTCGGTTGAGTGCCGGTCGCGCTCCCCGACTTCGGGAGGTGACATCTAAAGCATGAAAGCAACAACAATGCATATATACTCGTCACCTTATATTTACGCCGTCCCCATACATAATTCATATAGTAAATAGACCAACTATTCCTAATTCCCTTATGTCAAGGTTAACCATGACACTTACCTCATTATGCAATTAAATCAATGCTCAACCGCGACTTTTCCTTTAAAATTAGCCTCCAAACCAATCAAATCTAGCCAAGTATAGTTCAAATAATTCAAACTAGGCTTTAGAAACTACCTACGAGTGAAAAAGATTCAATCTTTAGTGATGTTGGAAAAAGTCAACAAAAGTCAACCCTGGGTCCGCTTGGTCAAAACATGAGATGCAGACCAAAATCCGAACACCATTCACCCCCGAACCCATTTATGTGATTTGTATTGAAATCCGACCTCAATTTGAGGTCTAAATTTCAATTTTACAAAATCTCAAAATTCTACCCAAACCCCTAATTTCTTCCATGAAAATCCTAGATTTGATGTTGAAAACACATGAAAAGCAGTGGGTAATTGAAAAGGAATGATTTAAAGTCGCTTACCTATGAATTTGGGAAGAAATATGTCTTGAAAAATCGCCTCTAGAGTGTTTAGGGTTGAAAAGTTATGTAAAGTGAGCCAAGTGTCTCATTTTCCCCCTCTTTTACCCAGCTGCGGATGTCGCGATTGCGAACTCTTGTTCGCAATTGCGAGCATCACAAATGCGAGACAAAGGTCGCAATTGCAAAATTTGTCACCAGTTTGCTTTTGTTAGAATTGCGCCAAAAACATCGCAAATGCGATCCACCATCAAACTACAAATGCGACCAAAGTTTCTCATTTGCAAACCTTTGTAAGCCCAGGGCTCAGTCGCAAATGCGCCAAGCCATCGCAAAAGCGAATACCGGGATATCCGCAATTGCGAACATTTCTTCGCAAATATGAAGACTACCCTGCCAGCCCCCCATTGCAATTGCAAGCTCAACTTCGCAAAAGCGGACTTCGCATTTGCGAACAGGTCTTCGCAATTGCGAGACCTACAGTTCAACACTAGAACTGATGCACACAATCTATTGCATTTCATCCGAAACGCGTCTAAAACTAACCTGAGCCACCGGGCTCCAAACCAAACATGCTCACAAGTGTAACAATATCATACAAACTCGCTTGCGTGATTAAAATACCAAAATAACATCTAGAACTACGAATCCGACATCAAAATGCATGAACTTTCAAAGAAAACTCAAGAACTTCCAAAATTACAACCCAACATCCGAAACCTATCAAACCAACTCTAATTTGCACCAAATTTTGCAGACAAGTTTAAAATAGCAAAAAGAACCTATACTAAGTTCTAAAATCAAAAATCGATACCCATAGACATGATGTTAACCTACGGTCAAACCTATGAAATTTCCAAACCTTCAAATTACTAGCTTTCGAGAAAAGAAGTCAAATCAACCGAGGGACCTCCAATTTCAATTCCAGGGATACACCAAAGTCCGGAATTACAAAACGGACCTACCGGAATCGTCAAACCACCAATCCGGGGTTGTTAACATAAAAAGTTGACTGTAGTTAAATCAAGTTATTTTTAAAACCAAAAATCATATTTTTTTTCAAATTTTTACGTGAAAACTTTTCGTAAAAAGATATGGGGTGCGCACACAAATCAAGAAAAATTCCCACGTAGTTGCCTCGATCAGCTGACCACTCCATTTCACTTTCACAAAAGGAAAACTCTTATACCTCAACTGTCGAACCTACCGGGCGAGAATAGACACCGGCTCCTCCTCACAGGCTAAATTTTTCAAGCTGAACCGTGCTGAAGTCCAAATCATGCGAGTTTTACTCATGGTACATCTGAAGCATGGAAACATGGAATACCGGATGTACTCCTAATAGGTTGGAGGCAATGCAAGCTTGTAGGCAACCTCCCCAACTCTCTCTAAGATCTCAAATGGCCCAATATACTTAGTGCTCAACTTGCCCTTCTTCCTAAACCGCATCACGCCCTTTATTGGAGAAACTCTGAGCAAAACCCTCTCTCTGGGCTCAAACCAATCGATGGATGAATGACATCGCCTCCCATATAAAGCTTCACACAGCACCATCTGAATACTTGGCTGTATCTGTTGTTGTAGGAGAACTTTGTAAGAGGTAAGAACTAGTCCCATGAACCTCCAAAATCCATAATACAAGCACATAATACGTCCTCCAAGATCTGAATGCACTTGGACTGTCCGTCCGTCTAAGGACGAAACATACTGCTCAGCTCAACCCGCGCGCCCAACTCACGATGCACAGCTCTCCAAAAATGTGACGTGAACTGCTTGCTGCCCCGGTTAGAAATGATGGAAATGGGCACGCAATGCAGGCGGATAATCTCCTGAATGTAAACTTGAACAACCACTCTGAAGAATAGGAAGTTGCCACTGGAATAAAGTGTGCAGACTTAGTCAACCGATCCACAATAACCCGGACTACATTATATTTCTTCGGGTTCGTGGCAAGCCTACCACACAATCCGTAGTGATGCGCTCGCACTTCCACTCTGGTATTTTCAATCTCTCAGTCAATCCACCCGGTTTCTGATGTTCATACTTCACCTGTTGAGAATTCAAACACCGAGATACATATGCAACAATGTTTTTCTTCATTCTATGCCACCAATAGTGTTGTTTGAAGTCATTGTACATCTTTGTGTCACCTAGGTAAATAGAATAGAGAGAACTGTGTGCCACCAATCAAATCTCTCTACCCATCAACATTTGGAATACAAATCCGGCCTTGAAGTCGCATAACACCATCATCACCGATAATAACATCCTTGGTACCCCCCTGCTGCACTGTATTCTTTAACATCAACAAGTGAGGATCATCAAACTGCCGAGCCTTGATACGATCCAACAATCAATATTATGCCACAACACAAGCAAGAACCCGACTAAGCTCCGAAACGTCCAATCTCACGAATTGGTTGGCTAAAGCGTGAATATCCACGGCTAATGGCCTCTCAGCTACCAGTAAATATGCTAAAATACCCATGCTCTCTGCCTTGCTACTCAATGCATCGTCCACTACATTGGCCTTTCTCGGATGATATAATATAGTAATATCATAGTGTTTCAGCTACTCTAACCATCTAAGCTGCTGCAAATTAAGGTGCTTCTACTTGAACAGGTGATGGAGACTTCGATGGTTGTTCTAGACCTCACAATGGAGGCCGTACAGATAGTGCCTCCAAATCATCAGTGCATGAACAATGGGGTCCAACTATAAGTCATGAACAGAGTAATTCTTCTCATGACATCAACTTCCGAGACAACTAAACAATCACCCTACCATTATGCATCAATACCTCGCCAAGCCCAATACACAATGCATCACAATACACGGTGTAAGATCCCAAACCTTTAGGCAACGCCAAAATTGCGGTTGTACTCAAAACAGTCTTGAGCTTTTCAAAGCTCAATGACACTCACCGAACTATCTGAAGAGTGCACCCTTCTAGGTCAACTTGGTCAATGGGGCTGATATATAAGAAAACCCCTCCACGAACCGGCGATAATAACCTACCAAACCCAAGAAGCTATAAATCTCTGTAGCTGAAGTAGGTCTAGGCCAGTTCTGAACTGTCTAAATCTTCTTAGGATCCACTTTAATGCCCTCAGAAGATACAACACGGCAGAAAAAGGCAACCGAGTCCAACCAGAACTCACACTTTGAAAACTTGGCATATAACTGTTGATCCCTCAAAGTTTGAAGTACGATTTGCAGATGCTTCTCATGCTCCTCTCGGCCGCAGGAGTAGACAAAAATTTCATCAATGAATATGATCACAAATGAATCCAAATAGTGCTTGAACACCCGATTTATCAAATCCATAAATACTGCTGGGGCATTTGTCAAGCTAAATGACATCACTAAGAATTCGTAGTGACCATACTGAGTCTGAAAAGCTGTCTTAGGGACATCCAATGCCCTAATCTTCAACTAATAGCAGCCAAATCTCATATCATTGTTTGAAAAAACGGTGGCACCCTAAAACTGGTCAAATAGGTCATCAATCTTCGGCAAACGATACTTGTTATTGATTATAACTTTGTTCAACTACCGATAATCTATACACATCCTCATCGTCCCATCCTTCTTCTTCACAAACAACATCGGCTGACCATAGGGAGAGACACTAGGTCTAATGAATCTCTTATCAAGCAAATCTTGCAATTGCTCTTTCAGTTCCTTCAACTCAACTAGCGCCATATGGTATGGTGGAATGGAAATCAGCTAAGTGCTCGGAGCCAAACCAATGCAGAAATCGATATCTTTGTCGGGTGGCATCCCCCCTAGCAAATTTGTAGGGAACACCTCTATAAATTCACGCACAACTGGTACAAAATCCATTGAAGGAACCTCCCTAACTAGGATCACGGATATAGGCCAAATATGCTAGACAACCCTTCTCGACCATATGCCGAGCCTTCACGTAAGAAATAACCCTGCTAGTAGTGTAAGGACCTGTAAACATTTACCTAAAACTCAGGGTTTCGTGGTGCCGAAGTAGGCTTATGTTTTGACGATTGTAGGGATTCTGCGCGGCGATCTTGCTCACTGTGGTTTGGACTTTTTGGGTTGAACAGTGCGTTGGGGAGTTGAAGAAAATTTTTGGAAGTGGAGGGCATTTCTGCGGCCCAATCTGTGGTCACAGAACACCATATTTGCTGCAGACAAAGGCATAATTTGGGCAAATGTTTGGACCCTTATGCAGTCCATTATGCGGCCACATAATAATATTGCGGGCCACATAATAATTTTGTGGGCCGCATAACCCAATGCAGACCCAGTACTAACATTTCTGGAGGGAAGGTCTACGGCGCATTATGCGATTGCTGAATAGGTCTGCGGACCGCAAATTGGTGGCAGAGTGAGACAGGAGTGCCCAGTCCCGAAGGGCCATTATGCCGCCATTTTGTAAACCGCAGAAGCGCTATACGGTTGCATAAGTGACCACAGATCTACATCAGGGCTTCATTTTTTCTAAGTCATGAACCCGACCCCATTCTTACACAATGGCCTTAGGGATCAATTTAGAAGGTTAAACTTATATTTCTAGAGAGAGGGAGTGTCATAGAATGAGAAGGGAAGTTCATAAGCTCATCATTCATCAATTGTTGCTCAAAGTTGAATAATTTACAAGAAGAATACACTAGGTCTTCATCCTAGAGGTAAGGTTCCACTCCATAGCCCTCAATTTCGTGATTTTAACTGAAAATAGGTACTAAGCCAAGCAAATTCTTGGGTGTGGGAGTTATTTATTCTAAATGAATGTGCCATCAAAGGTAGTGGGAAGATAGTTGAGCTCATTTGGATAAACTTAGGGTAGTGGGATGAAAGAATTCACCATACGAGGACCTAGAAACCTTAATGCACACCTAGTGTTTCATAAAATGCTCAAGTGGACTGGAACTATGAACTCCTTCCTAATTTGTGTTCAATTTTACTATATCTATAAAGAGATCAAAGTGGCTAAGATTTTCCAGAACATTGTAGAAATTTAAAAAGCTCGAGGGAAGGTATGTTGGCCAAACTCTTCTCTTAGAATCGAACCCAACAATATCCTTGTAAGTCCCGTGATGCTCATTATGAATTGATTATTCCAAATAAGCCTTGTGTCAAAATAAATATGCGTTCAATATGTATTCCAAAGATTCTTGTTATGTTGAGTCATTGTTGAGAATGTGGTTTAAGTATAGGCTGTGTGTTATTACGTTGTGATTTAAAAGCACGATTCTACTGAAGGCTATCATGTCAATTGTGTGAGAAATCACATGTGCCTAAGGCCCTAAATTGCTTAAATATGTGTCTAATGTATTAATTAGAAAGGCCTTGTTGTTGATTATCCATGATGATAATTGAAAGTGAAAGAAGAGACATGAAATATGATGTGCAGCCAACCTGCCAAGAATGACATTGCGTTATGGCCAATAGTGCCAATAAAATGAATGACATGTAAATTAATATGAAATGAGTGGTAAATCCTTTTTATAATAATGCCTTGAGAGTATCGTTCAGCCACCGAGGAAGGGTTGGTCGGATCCCGAAATTACACACGCCGGTGTAGGAGCGATTGAGGGGTAAATCCCCATGTTAAGTGATGAGACTGTTTCCCCTTATATGGGATGAGATTGGTGTGTTGAGATGTTTCCCCTTAAATTAAGTGAGATTATTGCTAGCGATATGTGATGTGATGTCGATCCACACGACATAGTGGTGAGACGGCTTAGCCGATCGGGATTAGATTAGATGTCATGCCGTGCACATGGTTGTATTGCGAGTGTATTTATCGGGTGAGAAGTCTTAGCCGGTCGGCTGAGATCGGACTCCGTGCTAAAACACGGCGGTGTATTGGTGCTAAAGATCTCCCAACTAAAATTACTGATACTTACTTGAAATTTACCTTTCCCCTAACTCGAAACCTTGATAGTATCTGAGTCTCTTACTGATTTCATGTTTTATTCTCCATTTATTGTTACTCGTTCTATTGAAAGGGTGTTTAGTTTTACATACTAGTACTATTCCATATGTACTAACGTCCCTTTTGTTGGGGGCGCTGCATTTTTAATAGATGCAGGTGGTTCCATAGCAGGTGGTATTGATCAGTGATAGCAGCACACCCTCTCTTCGACTGACTTGGTGAGCCCTACTTCATTTCAGGGTCCTGTATCTCTTGTTCCATGTATATAGTATTTTGAGGTATAGCCGGGGCCGGCACTATCGTAGCACGCTTTTGTTTCTGTTAGAGGATCCATAGACAGAGTGTGGGTTGTGTTATGTCTTAGGGAATGTTAAAACAAAAATGTTGTAATTGTGTCATCTTTTCCACTCTAACTGTGATTGTAGAGTGTACATTTTTGGGGACTTGCTAATGGCGTAACTAATGGAAATGAACTACTGTTATTCACATGACCTATTACCGTCTAATTAATGTAATGTATTTTTTCTCTTTATTCATGGGTGAGTTGGGTAGAAGGTGTTTTAAAGGCTTGCTTGACTGGGGTATCTCGGTTGAGCGCCGGTCGCGCTCCCCTAGGTCGGGGCATGAAAAACTTAGTATTAGAGCTTAAGGTTTTTAAAGTGTCTTAGGATGTCTCAGAGCTGTTTCTAGTAGAGTCCTTCTTATCTGTGTGTTGTCGATCACATCTGTAGTTAGGAAGCTACTATTTAGAAATAACACCATTCTTTGATGTTCTAGATTGTGCGATAAAGCTAATTGTAAGATTGTTCCTCCTCTAACTTGTGCATTGCTCTAATTTTTAGTATATGATATGGCACCTAGGAAGAAAGCAAGAACTGGCCAAGGAGCCAATGACACCTCAGGAGTGGCAGTTGATTCTTTACTTGATGATGCAGGTGAGCAGCCGAGGGGTGAGAACGTTCCCCCAACTACCACGCTGCCTGGTTCCACTACACTTGATTATACTGCACTTGCCCTTACACCTACTAGGGGTGCGATGATCCCTCAAACTAATATTCCAGTTCCACCTCCAGCCCTAGCTTTTAGTCCCCGCATATCTGATGGGGATCTTCGGGGAGCCATATAAATGTTGGCTCAGATAGTGGCTTCCGAGGCCTAGAGATCAAATATTGCACAACTTCTTCTAGTCAGCCAGGGGATTTTGCTAGTTCCAGGGTGAACAGATTTCTCCAGTTGGACCCTCCAGTGTTCACTGATACAGATTTTGAGGAGGACCCCTAGGATTTCATAAACGAGATGCAAAAGACCCTCCGAGTTATGCGCGCTACTATGACGGAGGGACAGAGTTGGCCTCGTACTGCCTAAAAGGATTGGCCTATTCTTGGTTTGAGATGTTGGAGGCCTCACGTGAGGAGGGGAGCCCTCTGGCAAGGTGGAGTGAGTTTGCCTATACTTTCATTGATCATTTCTTACCTGCCGAGACTAAGGCAGCCCGTGCCACCGAGTTTGAGAGCTTGAAACTAGGTAGCATGAGTTTGTGGGAGTATCATATGAGATTCGCGCGCCTGTCCAAATATGCCATCTACATGTTGCCCGATATGGAGGCTAGAGTGCACTGGTTTGTGTAGTGCCTTACCCCCTTGGTTATTTATGAGGCTGCTACAGCTGCCTTGAATGATATGAACTATTGTAAGATGGTGGCATTTGCTCAAGCCACAGAGACCCGCAAATTGAAGAATAGAATGGAGCGTGAGAGCAGCAGCAGGGCCCGATCCGCGGGCAACTTTAGTGGTTCTTCCGGTGGTGGCGGTGGTAGGTTAGCATTCAGGGAGGGTCATTAGGGCCATCCCAGTCTTTTGCTCAGTCTTCAGTCAGTGCACAGCCATCAGGGCCCAGTCAATAGTAGGGGAGCCGTTTTAGGCCTAGCCAGGGCAATAGGGGATCCTACCAGCAGGGTCGGTCTGGTGGGAGATTTCAGCAGCAGCGGAGGCCCCCATGCCTTAGGTGCGGGAATATGCACTTTGGGGTCTACTACATGGACCAGCCCATATGCTGTTGGTGTGGTATGAGGGTCACATTTAGAGGGACTACCGTTCTTCTCACCAGAGCATGGGCGGGGGTGCAGCTAGGTATGGCGCACAGAGTTCGGGAGGACCCAGCCGTTTCTATGCCATGAAGGGTCGCCGAAGTTCAAAGGCTTCTCCAGATATTTTCACATGTATATTAACAATCCAATGTCATGACGTGTATGCTCTTATTGATCCCGGCTCCACTTTGTCCTATGTCACTCCCTATGCTGCTAAGGAATTTAGGATAGAACTCCATGAGCTGTTCTCAGTATCTACTCTGGTTGGTGAGTCTATTGTGTCCGCGCGGGTTTATATGGACTGCGTTGTCACGGTGCATGATCGGGACACCATGGCTGATCTCAGTGAAATGGGGATGGTTGATTTTGATTTAATAACGGGGATGGATTGGTTTTATTGATGTTTCGCTAAGCTTAATTGTCGAACCAGAACCATTAGGTTGGAATTTCCAAATGAGTTAGTGATTGACTGGAAGGGGGATGATGTTGTACCGAAAGTAGGTTTATTTCTTACCTTAAGGCCACGAAGATGATTTACAAAGGGTGTATCTGCACTTGGGTCTGTGGCTGTTGTGAATGAAATTTTGGAGGTCTTTCTAGATGAGCTGCCTAGCATTCCCTAGACAGGGAGATTGATTTTGGGGTTGATGTGATGCCAGGCACGCAGCCTATATCTATTCCACCCTATTGAATGGCACCAGCAGAATTGAAGGAGCTAAAGGAACAATTGAAGGATTTGGTAAAGAAGGGTTTCATCCGGCCGAGTGTGTCGCCTTGGGGCACATAAGTTGTATTTGTAAGAAAGATAGGTTGCTAAGAATCTGTATTGACTATTGGCAGCTCAACAAGGTTACAATAAAAAATAAGTACCCACTGCCAATGATAGATGGCTTGTTTGATCAATTGTAGGGTGGTAAGTACTTATTTAAGATCAATTTAAGGTCCGGGTATCACCAATTGAAGATCAGGGAGCAGGATATTACGAAAACAGCTTCCAAGACCCAGTATGGGCACTTTGAATTAACAAATGCCTCGGCAGCTTTCATGGATCATTTGAATCGAATCTTCAAGCCTTTTCTTGACTCATTTTTATTGACGATATCCTCGTATATTCGCAAGGTCGAGAGGACCATGCCGATCATCTCAGGGCAGTTCTACAGACCCTATATCAGCACAAGTTGTATGTGAAGTTTTCGAAATGTGAAATTTGGCTTGAATTCGTCACATTCTTAGGTCATGTCGTCTCCATTGAAGGAATTGAGGTTGATCCTTAGAAGATTGCTGTTGTAAAGAATTGGCCTAGACCTACAACTCCAACAGAGATTCGCAGTTTCTTAGGCCTAGCGGAGTATTACAGGAAGTTTATGGAGGGGGTTCTCTACTCTTTCCTCTCTGTTGACTAAATTGACGCAGAAGGCAGTTAAATTTCGATGGTCAGATGCTTGTGAAAGAAGCTTCCAAGAGTTGAAATCAAGATTGACTACGGCACTAGTGTTGACTGTACTAGAGGGTACAGATGGATTTGTGGTATATTGCGATGCTTCAAGGATTGGACTCGGGTGTGTATTAATGCAACAAGGAAAGGTGATAGCTTATTCTTCTAGGCAACTCAAGAATCATGAAAAGAACTATCCAACACATGACTTAGAGCTTGTAGTGATGGTCTTCACGTTGAAGATTTGGCGTCATTATTTATATGGGGTCTATGTGGATATATTCACGGACCATAAGAGCCTTCAATATATTTTCAAACAGAAGAATTGAATCTGAGGCAGAGAAGATGGCTTGAGTTACTCAAGGATTACGACATTGATATCCTATATCTCGGGGAAGGCAAATGTTGTGGCGGATGCTCTTAGCTCGGAATTTATGGGTAGTTTTGCTCACTTGGAGGCATATCAAAGGCCATTGGCCAAGGAGGTTCATCAGGAGGCTAGTTTAGGAGTTCGACTTGCGGACTCTAGTGAAGGAGGGGTGATTGTGCAAAATAGGGCTGAATCGTCGCTTGTGGTGGTAGTCAAGGAGAAGTAATACAACGATCCATTGTTGGTAAAATTGAAGAAGGAGATTCATAAACATAAGACCATGGCCTTTTCTCTTGGCATTGATGATGACACACTAAGGTACCAAGGGCGATTATGTGTTCCAATGTGGATGGTGTCCGGGAAAGAATCATGACCGAGGCTCACACTTCTAGGTATTCCATGCAACCGGGCTCTACAAAGATTTACCATGATCTTATGGAATTCTACTGGTGGAATGATATAAAAAGGAATTTAGCGGACTTTGTGGAAAGATGTCCAAATTGTCAGCAAGTGAAGTCCGAACACCAAAGGCCCGGTAGGTTTGCACAGAACATATAACTTCCGATGTGGAAATGGGAGATGATCAATATGGACTTTGTGGTAGGACTACCTCGCACTCCTCACAAGTTCGACTCGATTTGAGTAACTGTGGACCAACTCATGAAATCAGCTCACTTCTTATCTGTTAAGGCTACGGACACAGCGAAACAATATGCTGAGTTCTATATCAAGGAAATCGTCAGGATGCATGGCACTCCAGTTTCCATCATTTCTGATTGGGGGGCACAATTCACAACTAACTTTTGGAAGAAATTTCAGCAAGGGTTGGGCACTCAGGTAAACCTTAGTACAACTTTCATTCATAGACCGACGAGCAAGCAGAGCTGAGTATTCAGATGCTCGAGGATATGTTGCGCGCCTGTGTTCTCGACTTCAAGGGTAGTAGGGATCATCATTTGTCGCTCATAGAGTTTTCCTATAACAATAGTTATCTTGCTAGCATTCAGTTGGCATCGTCCGAGGCTTTATATGGTAGGAGATGTAAACCTTCCATTGGGTGGTTCAAGATCTCCCGTTCGAGGCTTTAGTGCACCCGATGTTCCACGTATCCACATTGAAGAAGGTGGTTGGAGATCCGCTGCTTATTGTTCCGGTTGAGACTATTGAGGTTAATGAAGAATTGACTTATGAAGAAATTCCAGTTGCTATTCTTGATAGGTAAGTTCGAAACTTGAGGAATAAAGAGATTGCCTCCGTGAAAATGTTATGGCAAAATCAACATGTCGAAGAGGCCATCTGGGAGGCCGTAGAAGAAATACCCTCAATTGTTTGAATAGTCATGTATTTATAAAGTTGTCTTCTATGAAAGTGTTAAGAGATTACCTTCTATAAATTATGTATCACTCGTATAGTTGATGTTATGGGTGTTCCTTTTTGGTTATATACTGCTCGTGAGGCCACAATTGCCGTTGTTTTTATGTTATGTTACATCATTGGTTCATGTCTATGTAGTTAGGGTTGGTTTTTGGGATTCTTTGACAGGTGGATAGGCCCAGTTATAAGGGAAACTCTTCGAAAATTTTGGAAATTTGGGGAGTTGGTCAAAAGTTGGAACTGTTGGTGTGTTATAGCAGCTAAGTTACATTGGTTTCTAATGGAAAATTTTGGCCCTCATTCAAGGACGAATGATCTTAAGCGGGGGAGGATGTAAGGCCCCATAAAATATTACCTAAAACCCGGGGTTTCGTGGTGCTGAAGTAGGCTTAGGTGTTGACAATTGTAGGGATTCTTCGCTACGAGCAAGCTTGCCGTGGTTTAGACTTTTTGGGTTGAACAGTGCATTGGGGAGTTGAAGAAAAGTTTTGAAGTGCAGGGCATTTCTACGGCCCAATATGTGATTGAAGAATTGAAATGCAGACCACAGATCTACCGTAGACTAAGGAAGTAACCTGGGCAAATTTTTGGACCCTTATGCAGATGCATAATCATTTTGCGGGCCACATAACCCATCGCAGACTCAACACATAAATTTCCAGAGGGAAGTCCTGCAGCGCATTATGCGACCACAAAATATGTCTGCGAGTGAGCCATGAGTGCCCAATCCCGGAGGGCCATTATACGATCCATTTTGCAGACTGCAGAAGCAATATGCGGTCGCCTATGCGACGACAGATCTGCATCAAGGCTTCATTGTTTCAAAATTTTGAACCCGATCCCATTCTTATAAAACAGCCTCAGGGATCATTTTACAAGGTTAAAACTTATATTTCTATAGAGAGGGAGGGCCATAAAGTGAGAGGGGAAGTTCCTAAGCTCATCCTTCATGAATTATTATTCAAAGTTGAAGAATTTAGAAGAATTATTCACTAGGTCTTCATCCTAAAGGAAAGGTTCTATTCCATAGCCCTCAATTTCGTGATTTGAACTGAAAATAGGTAATAAGCCAAGAAAATTCTTAGGTGTGGGAGTTATTTATTTTACATACATGTACCATCAAGGGTAGTGGAAAGATTGTTGAGTTCATTTGGGTAAACTTTGGGTAGTGGGATGAAAGAATCCACCATAGGAGGAACTTGAAACCTTAATGCACACCTAATGTTTGATAAAATGCTCAAGTTGGCTGGAACAATGAACTCCTTCCTAATTTATGTTCAATTTTACTATATCTCTAAATAGATCGAAGTGCCTAAGTTTTGCGGAACATTGTAGTAATTTAAAAAGCTCGAGGCAAGGTATGTTGGCTAAAACTTCTCTTAGAATCGAACCCCACAATATCCTTATAAGTCCCGTGATGCTTATTATTAATTGATTATTCAAAGTAAGCCTTGTGTGTCAAAAAAAATATGCGTTCAATATGTATTCCAAAGATTATTGTTACGTTGAGTGATTGATGAGAATGTGGTTTTAGTTTGTGCTGTGTGTTAATACGTTGTGATTTAAAAGCATGATTCTAATAAAGGCTATCATGTCAATTGTGTGAGAAGTTACATATGCCTAAGGCCCTAAATTGCTCAAATATGTGTTTAAAGTCTTAACTAGGAAGGCCTTGATGTTGCTTATCCATGATGATATTTGAATGTGAAAGAAGAGATCATGAAATATGATGTGCAGCAAACGTGCCAAAAATGACATTGCGTTATGGCCAATAGTGACAATAAAATGTAGGACATGTAAAGGAATATGAAATGAGGGGTAAATCCTTTTTATAATAAATGCCGTGGGAGTATCGTTTAGCCACCGAGGAAGGATAGGTCGGAACAACCTAACCCCGAAACTACACGTGCCGGTGTAGGAGTGATTGGAGGGTAAATCTCCGTGTTAATGTGATGAGACTGTTTCCCATTATATAGGATGAGATTGGTGTGTTGAGATGTTTCCCCTTAAATGGGATGAGATTATTGCCAGCGAGATGTGATGTGATACCGTCCCACATGGCATTGTGGTGATACGGCTTAGCCGATCGGGCTGAGATCGGACGCCATGCTGCACACATGGTGGTATTGTGAGTGTATATATCGGGGAGAGAAGGCTTAGCCGGTCGGGCTGAGATCGGACTCCATGCTAAAACACGATGGTGTATCAGTGCTAAAGATCTCCCAATTTAAATTACTGAAACTTACTTGAAATTTACCTATCCCCTAATTTGACACCTTGATACTATTTGAGTCTCCTATTGATTTCATGTTTTATTCTCCTCTGTTACTCGTTCTATTGAGAGGGTGTTTAGTTTTACATACTAGTACTATTCCATATGTACTAACGTTCCTTTTGTCGGGGTGCTGTATCTTTAATGGATGCAAGTAGTTCTATAGTCGGTGGTATTGATCAGTGATTGCAGCACACCTTCTCCTCAGCTGACTTGGTGAGCCCCACTTCATTTCAGGATCCTGTATCTCTTGTTGCATGTATATAGCGTTTTGAGGTATAGCCAGAGCCTTGTTGCCGGCACAGTTGTAGCACACTTTTGTTCCTGTTAGAGGCTCCATAGACATAGTGTGGGTTATATCTTGCCTTTGGGAAGGTTAAGCTAAAATTGTTGTAATCGTATCATCTGTTCTACTCTACTATGGTTGTACAGTGTACTGTTTTGGGGACTTGCTAATGACGTAACTAATGAAAATGAACTGGTGTTATTCACATGACCTCTAACCGTCTAATTAATGAAATGTATTTTTCTTTTCATTGATGGGTGAGTTGGGTAGTAGGTATTGTAAAGGCTTGCTTGACCGGGGTATCTCAGTTGAGTACCGGTTGCGCTCTCTAAAAGTGTTAGGACGTTGTAGAGACTTAAGGAAAGCTCAAACGAGGTATGTTGACTAAACTCCTCTTTTAGAATTGAACCCCACTATGGCCTTGTAAGTCCCGTGTTGCTCATTGTAAACGGATTATTCCGAACAAGCCTTGTGTCAATAGATATATGCGATCAAATTGTATTCCAAAAGATATTCTTTGTTGAGTTACTATTTGAGAAGGTGATTAAACATGGGCTGTGTGTTAATAAGTTATGAGTTGAAGCATGATTCTAATGAAAACTAGCATGTCAAATTGTGGAAGAAATCACATGTGTCTAAGACCCTTGATTTGGTTAGTTGCTTAAATGGGTATTTATATTCTTGAATTAAAATTCCTTGTTGTTAATAATGTATAAGTATTCTTGAAAGTGAAAGAAGGAGGTTGGAGATGGAAAGTGTGGTCACCATGCCAATAATGAGAGTTATGGTTGTGCCAAACATGGCTGTATTAAGTAATGCTATGCGTTGTAAGCATTTCTAATGTTTATCTAGCGCTTATATATATATATATGTGTGTGTGTGTGTGTGTGTGTGTGTGTATTCATGAGTTTAAATTGTGTATTTCCCTTTTGGCAAAAGTATTTCAAGGATTATATGATATGTTACACGTTTATGCTTTTAACTTGTGCTTCAATTACCAACCCTTTTACTCCATTTCTTGGAAAGAAATATATTGTGTTTAAAGTCTTCATTGCTAATAAACCTAAAGTGGTGATTTCCGGAATATTCTATTTGTTGATATTTATGATGATGACCCCTGAAAGTAAAAGAATGAAAATATAGAATATGAAATATGACCACCGTGCCTTGAAATGAAGAAACATAAGTATGGCCATGAGAGCCAATAAAATTATAATGATGTTTTGAATGGTTGAGGTTACTAACAAGGCTATATATAGTGTGAAAGGTAATGAGGTGAATATAAAATATAATTGTGCTTTTGGTTCCCTTGTATGCAAACCAAAAATGTCTTTATGAGTATCATTAGCAAACCGAGGAAGGATAGGTCATAAGGCCCATACTCGAAACTACACGTGCAGGGGTAGGAGTGGGTTGTAATTATTCCCCTTATTTGGAATGAGATTATTCCCCTTAATTGGGATGAAATAAAAAATAGCTGTGAATTGGAAAGTCAACCCACACGGTATATGTGGGAAGGCGGCCTAGCCGATCGGGTGAAGATCAGACGCCATGTTGCGCACATGGTGGTACTACTCTTGGTAACAATTTTTTTGGCATCACATGTCAAACCACATTGTTCGTGGGGAGATGGCCTAGACGATCAGGCGTTATCGGACTCCGTGCTAAAAATACGGTGGTATATCTGTGCTAATGATCTCCCACCCAAAAATATATTATTTTCATATTTTGGAAATTCGTTTGTTATAACTGGGCATTTGGATATTGTTGATTGTGACTTGCTGTTTATATGGTCTTCGCTTTCTTATATTGGAATTATATTTTGAAAGTGGACATTGAGCTGTACATACTAGCACTATTCTATATGTACTGACATTCCTTTTGCCGGAGGCGCTGCATCTTCAATGGATGCAGGTGGTTTGTCAGCGGGTGGTTTTGATTCTCGGTTAGCAATTATTCTTTATTCTGCAGATTTTGGTCAGCCCTACTATGTTCCGAGCTTCATGTCATTTGACGTTGTACTTTATGTTTTGAGGTATAGCTGGGGCTTTGTCGCCGACACTTCCATACTACTCTTGTCTTGTACTTAGAGGCTCCGTAGACAGGTTGTGGTTGGTGTTTGATGTTGGGAAATAAACTAGTAAGTGTTGGTATTTGGCAAACATATTTTTCACCACATCTATAAACTTTTAATATTTTGGGAATCATAAATGAATATCCTTTAGTAATGAAAAAAGATTGTGGAACACTTTACTTTTCTCATGTCTATCTATCACTTATATTGTTAAAGTGCAAGGTTGGGTAGAAGTCATCTAATATGCTTGCTTAATCGAGGTATCTCGGTTGAGCGTCAATCGCACTCCCCGAGGTCAGGGCGTGATAGGCTGGCTGCTCCGAACGATACCCATATGAACCACGACTGCTTGAAGCACCGTGGGATGCCTGGAGTGATGACTGAATTGGCCTAGGAGGATGGCCTCTCCCAAATGAACCTATGCCTCCTGATGAGGCACCAGTGAGACCCCCAAAGTGACGAGGCTTCTTCTCAAATACCACCTCTCTACCCTGACTACGGATCATCTTGATCCAACTAGCAAATTCTATTGCTCACTAGAAAGGGATATCATCCCTGTCTCCTTGGCTATCTGCAGTTTGATACCAACGGTAAGACCGCAAATGACTCTACTCTCTTTCCCTCTCAATAGGTAGTAAGATAACAACATGGCGAGCTTGGTCCACAAATCAGGTCTCATACTGGATAACAGACATGCTATACTGCTGAAGGCGCTCGAACTGCCCTCTGTACTCCTCTCTCAGAGTGAAAGGAATAAAGTTCTCTAGAAATAAGTGTGAAAAGTGATCCCAAGTGAGGGACGATGTATCTGCTGGTCTGATCTGCTCAAAATCCTTCCATCATCTCTTGGCATAATCGGTCGTTTAGGCTCACGATTCACCTTGACACAACCGAGCTCACACGTAATTTAATTTGTGTAAATATGAACAAGTTGGAAAGAAGCTTCTGTTGGACGTAGATATTATTTATAACCTTTTGTTTTCTCTCTCTATTAATAAAATCTCTCTCGGTTCTCTTTATGTCGACAAGGGTTTTCCTAACTTACTTTCACCAATATTATAATATTCTCGTACTAACATGATATTAGAGTCATGAAATAGATAGACAGTAGCTTTATGATGTCACAAGTTCAGTTTAAGATTTCTTTATTTCAATGGTGCTTTCTAGTGAGATAGATGGTAGCTATTGGCGAGATTTTTCTCTCAAAACCTAGTTTAGCTCTTATGTTTTCGAGTTTTCAAGGACGACAAACTCTATATGTGTGTCTATATTTCTTTCCTCGATGAGATTCTAGAGTATCGATCATTTTCTCTATGGTAGTTTGTATGTTTTAGGTAGAATTGGTGATTTTGTTGTACGTTTGTCTAAAGATCCTCAAAATTTCCTAATGATTTCAGGCTTTAAATTGCGTAATGAGTTATTTGATTATCATTTTGCATACTAAGAATAACTAGGGGCAAAAATAATGCCATACTAACTTTGTATTTTACATATATGAAGTTTAAGAGGTAATTCAGGCTGTAACATAGCAAGATACCCAAGAAATCAAGTTAGGAATCAAAAAAACAAAACATGAACTTAAGGGATGAGACAGCATGGGCACTTGTGTCGCGCCCCCCTGGGGATGTCCGAACCCTTCAGGCCTCGATGGGAGGCAATAGACCCAAGTTGCCGCAACAAGGGCCACATTCGAAATTTTAAAAGGATAGATGCTCATGATAGGGCTCACGATGCGTCCACCCTAGGCGTCCAACACCAGAAGCCTTTTAAAGGCAAGGTCGGCCCTCATTTCTCTCATTCAAATTTTTTCTTAAGGACAAAAACTCTCAAGATCCTATTGGTCCAAGTTTCCACTCATCAACAAACGTAAGGTTTACCCATGGTTTGTGTTAATTTCAATAATTCACCACTACTATTTATGATTAAAAAATAAATATTCATAGAAGTTATTAGTTGTTGAGTGGCCATAAATGTAAAGACCTAAATGTTCCATTGATGGGGTTGGCTGGGTAGGTAGAAAAGATGATGAATAGTGATGATGAATTTTTTATGGTGAACATGGAGCATGTTGGGCATTTTTGAGCCAACTAGAAAACGATATTGAGGTATGTTGAGTTGAACCCCTTCCATAAATTGTTTCTCCTAAAACTCCATTTCTTAATGTATCTACATTGATTAAGTGACTTTTAAATTGTTAGTATATAATTGTAGATAATAATTAGTTATAAACTTTTCAAGTTTTTACTTTAATTGTTTTGGTCTCATATGTTATGCTTCGTATGACAAAAATATTAAAAATATTTCAAGCTTTCAACAAATATGACTATACGACTTTCAGATGACCAATGTGCGGAAAAAGAATTCTATTTGACTTTTGAGCATAGATTAAATAAGGCCAAATGTGCCAAATGAAATAAAGTGTATGGGACTCTTATTATGTAACTGAGACGGTATCGGCCAAAGGTGCCCGATACTCTAAGCTACATGTGCTGATGTAGGATTATTGTCGTACATTGGCTTGGGTAATTAGAAAGTCGTACTTGGTTGGGATTAATGAAATGCTGGAATAATGAATGTTGATCCATACGATATCGTTGTAAGATGGATTAGCCAATCGGGCCAAGAACGGACTTCATGCCTTACACATGATGTTTTAATGATTATGTCGACAACTAATGAACTTCCCATGTTGCGGCCAAACACACTTACAAGTATATGCAGTCATTACGTAATAAAGTACTAAGTAGAGAATCAATCCAATGAGTACTTATTATCAATTATTAACTAGGTCAAATAAAATTAATTATCTAAACAAGAATTAAAACTATAATTTATTTAAGTCTAAACTAATAAAAACAAATAGGAAACAAATAATGACCATTAAAATAGAAGAGGAGAAGATTTTTATGTTACCAATATGACAAAAACACTCTATAGTTTTGGGCCTATCTAATAATCTAATCATATTTTTCAATTCATTCAACTTCTCAATCATAGATTCTGTAAGTCATGTCACCCTTATATGGAATTCAAGGGGAGGAGTCTTTATATACGTATTATACCGACGATTAAGATCCGTTCACGATTATAGTCATATGAATGTTGAAATAGATTGTGTTGGTCGTAGTTTCATGTATTCTTAAGGAGTAAATAGAGCCTTCAGAAAGGTCTTTATCTTGCATATGTAACAAGACGTCTAGACGTGAATTAAAGATTATGTATGAATGGTCTAACGATTTAAAAGTAATATAGTGTCCGCATAATGAGGGATAGTTATACATGAATAGCTCAACAAGGTAGCATAATGTATAGCTTGGAGAATGATAAGAAAGATTTAACCTAAAGAATGCGACGACTTCCAATACTTAGCGTTTGTGTCCACAAAACTCATAAAGACCCACGATGTCACTTAAGAAAGGTTGATTATATATGAAGGTGATGTTAAGAGATGATGCACGTTACCTAGGGAGTCGTAAACTTTAGAATATGATAAGTTTAACAATAAGAATATAGTTGATAGAGTATTGTTTACCCTTAAATACGGGTAACAATTAAATTTGTACGTGGTATTAAGGATATGTGACATGGCATGATACAATTAAATAATGAATGATAAATAAAGGCTAAATTAAATAACTGAAAGAGTAAGCAAACCACCAAAGTTGAACAATTCGGCTGTGACAGAATGAACAAGAATGAAATAAGTATTTTATGAAGAAGACAGTAAAAATATGCTAACTTTGTATATTGATCGTATGTTGTGTTGTGTATACAGTAGGGTTGAATTCTTTATATAGGAGGAGAAAAGAATCCTATACAAAGTAAAAGACCTAATTACAGGGTAAAAGCTCCCTAAAATTATTGGGTTCAATGTCTTTGCTGATTTGGGCCGTGATTCTTGTCGAGATATTTACATGTCACGAAATTTCCAGCCCTTCCGTTATGTGAATCTAATATTTTTACCATAAGATGCTTTACCCGGACTGATATCGATAACCTTATCTCGAATGACTTGGCTTCGAGCTTTATCCCGATGACACCTGACCTCGGACTTCCCTTCCCGAAGTACCGGTTTCGATCTACAGGAGGGCGACCTCAATCGACACCGATCTTCGAAACCCAAAACTGGTGCTTCCTATGTGCTCGATCGTATCCGGCCCCATACAGATAGTCCCCTCGTTTTTTGGAGATTAATGACAAGAAACGATATGAGTCACCGCTTTTCAAGATTAGGTTAAGTGAGAACACACATAAAGACACAAAGTTTGAAGCGTTAAATCAGATAACATAAAAAAGTCTTGTTGATGGATGACGACAGCATGATGACGCACGTGGCCACTATCTAAAAGGTCCTTTTGTGTCCCAGATGGCGAAAAATCCTGTAATTTCTACAAATACCAATTAATGCTTTCCCATCTCGTGTTTCAAACCGCCGCCTTTGAAGAGTATAAATAGCCCCTTCATTCTTCAATTTCCAAGTTTTGTGCCATTTTAATATTTTCTTGCCCTTGCTCTCTGCACCTCTGCTTTTCAAGTGAACTTCTTTTATACACTCTCCATTGCTCGCTTCCCATCTCTTCAACTTTAATGGAGAAAACATCTAAATCCATCCCTAAAAAACAACAACCTTCTTCCTCTCAACCCGCTGAAGAGGTTGAGCCTGTCGTTGCTGAGGAAACTTTGGTAGAACCTCCTCTAAAAGCCTTCGTACCGGTCGGATGCTCGACCGGCTCCGACTTCAAGGTAGAGAAGGCCTCCTCAATACCGGGCCGAGACGAACCGGTCGCTAGGTACATTAGCTCAATCGGAACAAAATCCTTGACAGGGTGAAGATGGAGTCTAACTGGGTCGGCAAGGACGTTGTAGTCCCTTCTCCGGATGAGGCGATTACCACCTACGTGGAGGGTTATTTGAGCATCTATGCCTACCCCTTCACGTTGGGACCTTTGGACCCCATTATTGTCGGCTTTTGCAAAAGGTACAATGTTACATTAGGTCAGGTTCATCCCTCTGTTTGGCGGATAGTTCACCTTTTTCGCTTTTTTGTGAGCAAGGTCAACGGGCACCCCTTCACCGTTGATCATTTACTTTGACTGTACAGTCTCGAGTCTTCCGAGGGGGACTAATAAAACTTGCTCGCCGGGCCAGCAAAGCCCCGTTTTCGAGCATTGATGAGGACAAGGACCGAGGTTGGATGAGCCGATTCGTTCGAATAAGAACCTCAGACCTTATCCCTGCAGAAGATATGCCGTTCCTTGAAAAATGGAACATGAACCGTAAGCATTGTTTTCTTACCTAAATCCATCTGTTGTTCTTCTTTTGATATCTCGCTGATATATTTTGTAAGGTGCAGCTGTTTCTCAAAAGTCGGCCGCGATTCAACAGTTGGAGGAGTGGGTCCGGAAAGTGGTAGCTCAGAGGACCTACTCGGAGCGAGCTTGGCGTGAAATATCGAAAGGCCTTTGGGAGGCTAAAAATCACGGTGAGCTCAATAATGTTATGATTCCTTGTCATATGTGATTGGCACTGCTGATATCTTACTTCCTCCTTTCTTTGCAGGTCTATCGAAGGACGCTGATCGAGGCCGTCGTCCACCGATAGAGAGGTTCCCTATCCTCCCCCTGTTTCGGAGAAGGAGGGAGAGAAGAAAAGAAAAGAAGCCCCCGGTCCCTTAGAGCTTGAGAAAAGGAGGGTTAAGAAGAAAAGCATAGCTCGTAGGCCTAGAATCGCCAACCTGTCTATTCGGCTGAGCGATGACTCCGAGGAAGATAGGAACCTCGGTACTTTAAATAATGAACCATCTCGGACAGTCCCCGAGCCGAGGATCGATGAAGCTTGCATCCCTCGAGTAGAGGACCTCGAAACAAGGAAAAGGACCGGGGCATGCGACGATGCGGGGGAGGGAGTACAAGGAACCTAGGACCTACCAGATACAATGGACTCTCCCTCTTTCTCGGAGGCAACCCTCAATGAAGCCCGGGCTGCCAGGATGCACACACCAAGCAGAGGCCCAGTACCGGCTAGAGCCTTCAAAGACTTTTTTGATGGAGTGCCATCAGCTGATACCTTCGAGCTCGAAGTGCCGACAAAGAGCCGTTCCACCGAGACGAGCGGGGTATCTATCAGTCTCAAGATAGTCGATAGATTTCCCGTTCCAAGTTCCAATCCTAATCGGAAGAGGGTTTTAAAGTTTACCGTTCCCGAAGATGCTAGGGCTTTGGCTGCGCACGTTGGCATGGCTAGCTACCTTCGCTGTATGGTGACTGAAGAGGATCAGGCTGCAATGGACGCGGTGGACGTAGCCTGTTTATTCAACGAAGCTCAACAGGCGGCAAATAAGGTAAAATTCCCCATAGGCTCTATTTGGCGTCCGTTTCCTTATTCTTAGACTTGTAGTGACTGTTTTTTTTTCCTCACACCTTGCAGTCTTCGGTGCTTCATCACGAGGCGTTCCTTCGGCAAAGGGAAGAAAAGGCACGGCACCAGCGGCTCGAGGGGGAGATGTCGACTCTTTGAGCCGAGCTGGACTTCGTGCGTGAAGAGAATAACAAAACATTCAACCAGCTAGGGTAGAAAATTGACTGAATAAATCAACTTCGATCTGTAGTGAGAGAGGCTGAGGCAGAAACCGGTGAGTGGAGAGCCAAGGCCGATATATTGACTTCGGAGAAGGAAGCCCTCCAGGCTCGTGTAGTACCCTTGGAAGAGCAACTTTTGGAGGCACAAGAGAAAATCAGGGTTCTGACCAAGAGCACCGAGTCACTTCAGTCCAAAGTCAAGGCGCTCACTCAGGATCGGGATGTTCTGGTAAACGAGCTGCAATCAGCAAAATCTGAGATTGCCACGTCCAAAGCTAATGCCGATGTTCTGATAGCTCAATACAGAGCTGATGCTGAGGCTGCCCAAGAGCAATCAAAGATTTTGGTCGAGTACGCTAAGTGTCAAACCCGCATTTCCGTTCTCGAGGAGCTGCAAGGTCGAGGCTTCGATCTATCTACCGAGATCGATAAAGCAGCAAAGATTGAAGCCGATGTTAGAAAGCGGGCCTTCCCTGAAGAAGAAGAAGAAGAAGAAGAAGAAGAAGCTGATTCTGATTGACGCTGTCTGTAATACGATACGGCCTTTTGTAACATACTTTAATGTGTATATACGTAAAATAATTCCCCTTTTTGTCTGATTTCATTCTGAAATTTTTATTCTCGCAAATTTTCCTGCCTTTCGGGCTTAGCTAGGATTTACTTCACCATAGATTTTCTTCCTCCATGGCCGGTCGAATAAGGCCCACACCTCGAAGGGAGGAGTCGAGATTTGCCTTGATAGGTCTTATTTTTCTCCGAACTCCGTTAATTGACAAGACCTTGGTCCGTTAAGAAATTGAATCCGTCTTAACATATTTCAACCCGATTCGGCCTCAGCTCTTTATGAATTCGGAGTTGCCTTAGTAGGTTTTATTTCTCACCAAATTTTATTAGTTCGATGCGTCCTTGGCCTATTAAGAAATTGGGATCATGCCTTAGCAGATTTTATCCCCTTTTGAATTTTACTGACTTGAATTGGCCTTAGCCTTTTTAAAGAATCGAGGTTTTGCCTTGGCAAGTTTTAATCATCCTCGAATTTAACTTGATTCGGCCTTAGCCTTTTATGAATTGGGATTTGCCTAAGTCGGTCTTATTGCCCTTCGAGTTTTGCTAACTTGATATGGTCTTGGCCTTTCAAAAATTTTGGGGTTTGCCTTAATAGGTCTTATCCCCTTCTGAATTCCGTGCAAATATTTGAACAATGTCAGTTTTCGATAATGTAATGAAAATCAAAGAGGCCCTTAGGCTTAGAAGCAAATTATCGGTGCCAAAGAATCTTTATTAGCATTCATACGCTTGTACAACTTTGCTCAAGGGGTAGATCAATCTATTTGGGCACGGTTCTTTCAACCGTTTGACCCTTACATTGATTCCTAATGATCTACGAAGAGTCCCCCCGAATTGAAGTAGCTAAGCAAAGATTCGAAGTAGATAAGCAATCTCCAGATATTCAAGGTCGATCGAAGTTGTGCGCCAAATATCATTATCTTCGATGAGCAACCGATCTAAGTTAGCACAATTTCCTGGTTGCCTCATTAGAAACCTTGCCGTAAAACCCAACTTAGGACAAAACCGGTTGAAGGAAAAAAGAGTGCAACGCGTGCTTTTAGTCCTAGTGTCTCGTGCTTCCTGGCTCGAGGTCACCTTATTTGCTACCTGCAGATGTTAGTATCATTAAACAAACAAATGAAAGAAGAAATTTGTTACCTTAACAATAGTATCGCTTCAGGTGGCTCACGTTCCAATTATTTGGCAGCTGCTTGCCATCGATAGTTCCGAGCTTGTAAGATCCCTTTCCGGTAATCTTCAAGATAGCATAGGACCCTTCCCAGTTTGGTCCTAGTTTCCCTTCATTCGGATCTCGAGTGTTGGGCGTGATTCTTCTGAGTACCAAGTCCCTAATGTTGAAGTACCGGAGATGGGCTCTCCGATTGTAATACCTTTCGATTTTTTGTTTTTACGCCGCCATCCGAACAAGGGTTGTTTCCCTTCTTTCATCCAATAATTCAAGGCTAATGTTCATAGCTTCTCGATTCGTTTCTTCAGTTGTGTATCGGAACCTGACGCTCGGTTCGCGTACCTCGACGGGTATTAATGCTTCAGCACCGTAAACTAGGGAGAATGGAGTGGCCCCGGTGCTGGTTTTCTCGGTCGTTCGATATGCCCAAAGAACTTCGGGCAGCATTTCCCTCCATTTTCCCTTTGCGTCGGCTAACCTTTTCTTCAAGTTCTGAATTATGGTCTTGTTGGTTGACTCGGCTTGTCCTTTGCCGCTGGGGTGATATGGAGTTGATAATATTCTCTTGATCTTGTTGTCTTTGAAGAACTTTGTTACTTTGCTGCCAACGAATTACTTTCCATTATCGCATACGACCTTCGATGGCATCCCAAATCGGCAGATAATATGATCCCATATGAAGTCGATCACTTCCTTTTCCCTGACCTTTTCGTATGCCTGCGCTTCCACCCACTTGGAAAAATAGTCAGTCATAAAAAGAATAAATTGAGCTTTACCTGGTGCACGAGGGAAAGGGCCAACGATGTCCATTCCCCACTTCATGAACGACCATGGTGATAGGACCAAATGCAATGTCTCTCCCGGTTGATAAATCATTAGTGCGTGCCTTTGGCACTTGTTGTACTTGCGTACGATCTCCTTTGCATCTTTCTCCATATCAATCCAATAATAACTGGCCCGAATTATTTTTCGAACCAAGGATTCGGAACCAGAGTGACTGCCGCATGTGCCTTCATGGATCTCCCTTAAGATGTATTCAGTGTCGCCGGGCCCAAGACATATGGCGAGGTGACCTCCGAATGTTCTTCTGTATAAGGTTCCATCGCGGGACAAACAGAATCGGGCTGCCTTTGTGGGTAACGATCTCGATTCTTTGGGATCCGATGGGAGCTTACCTGAACTAAGATAATCTATGTATTTGTTCCTCCAATCCCAGGTCAAGCTTATTGAGTTAATCTCGGCATGGCCTTCTTCCACTACAGACCTCAATAGTTGCACGACCTTTTCGGAATCGATCTCTTCATCTTCGACCGATGAACCTAAGTTGGTGAGGGCATTAGCCTCACTATTTTGCTCTTGTGGTATGTGCTGTAGGGTCCATTCTTTAAACCTATGTAGTGTGATCTGAAGCTTGTCGACATACCTTTGCATTCGCCCCTCTCTGACTTCGAATATCCTGTTTACTTGATTGACTATGAGAAGGGAATCACATTTCGCCTCGATTATCTCTGCCCCCAAGCTTTTGGCCAACTCTAAACCTGCAATCATAGCTTCATACTCTGCTTCATTGTTAGTTAATTTTACAGTCTTAATAGACTGTCGAACTGTATTCCCAGAATGGGGCCTTAGTACGATACCAAGCCCCGATCCTTTCGAATTGGAGGCGCCGTCTGTGAACAGAGTCCACACTCCGGAAGGAGTCCCCGATTTGGTCATTAGTTCTCTCTCGACCTAGGGTATAAGCGACGACGTATAGTCGGCGACAAAATCTGCCAGCACTTGAGATTTGATCGAGGTGCGAGGCCGATATTCGATATCGTACCCGCTTATTTCAATGGCCCATTTGGCCAGTAGGCCTGAAAGCTCAGGTTTGTGCATAATATTCCTAAGGGGATAAGTTGTCACTACGCATATGGGATGGCTGGAAATATAGTTTTAGCTTCCTAGAGGCACTCAATAAAGCGAGTGCTAGCTTTTCCAAATGTGGGTATCTAGTTTCGGCCTCACCTAAAGTTTTACTGATGTAGTAAATGGGGAATTGCGTACCTTGTTCTTCTCGGACCAGGACCCCGCTCACCGCTACTTCTGAAACGGCTAGGTAAAGGTATAGTTGCTCACATGTCTTTGGTGTATGCAACAAAGGTAGACTAGAAAGATACATTTTAAGCTCCTCTAACGCACGTTGACATTCCGGACCCCATTAGAATTCGTTCTTCTTTTTCAGCAAGTTGAAGAACTGGTGGCTCCTACTGAATGATCTCGAGATGAATCGGTCTAGGGCTGTTATCCGACCTGTCAGCTTCTGCACAACTTTCACACTGTCTACGATTGTTATATCTTCAATGGCTTTGATTTTCTCGGGGTTGATTTCTATCCCTCGGTTCGAGACCATGAAACCAAAGAATTTTCCCGAACCCACTCCGAATGCACACTTCTCTGGGTTCAACTTGATGTTGTACCGTTTTAGCACATCGAACGTTTTATGCAAATGACTCAAATGGTCCTCTACTTGCAGGGACTTAAATAGCATGTCATTGATGTAAACTTCCATTGTTATTCCTAATTGTTTCTCGAACATCTTATTCACTAGGCGTTGATAGGTAGCCCCCGCGTTTTTTAGCCCGAACGGCATCACGTTGTAGCAATAAGTACCATACTTAGTGATGAAGGATGTCTTTTCTTGATCATCCTTATCCATTCGTATCTGGTTGTAACCAGAATAGGCATCGAGAAAGCTAAGGGTCTCGTGGCCAGCGGTAGCATCGATCATGCGATCGATGTTGGGCAATGGAAAGGAATCTTTAGGGCACGCCTTATTTAGATCTTTATAATCTATGCACATCTTTAGGAACTACAACTACATTTTAGGAACTACAACTACATTTGCTAGCCACTCCAGGTATTTAACTTCCCGTATGGATCCTATATTTAAAAGTTTAGTTACCTCGTCCTTGATGAATGCTTGCTTGATCTCGGACTGAGGCCTCCTCTTTTGCTTGACCGGCCGGAATTTGGATCAATGCTCAGTTTGTGAGTTGCAATTTTTGGTGGTATCCCTGTTATATCAAGATGGGACCAAGCGAAAGAATCATCGTTAGCTGAAAGAAATTTAATTAGTTTGGTCCTGCGCTTGGAGCTTAGGCCTGAACCTAGGTATACCTTCCGATCCGGTGAATCTCCTCTGAGTGAAATCTGCTTGAGCTCCTCGACCGTTGATTTGGTTGCATCGGACTCGTTGGGACCGATGAATGACCGGGGAAACCCATAACCATCATCTTCGAGATGATCCTGCTCACCCTCGTTTGTTGAAGGTGGTGTCTTTGATTGCTATTGGGTCTTTTGGGAAGGAGCGATCGGCTTTGGCGCTACCTCTTCTACGGCGAACATCTCCCTCGCTGCATGCTGTTCTCCCTAAATAGTTATGATCCCATCAGCCAATGGGAATTTCAGCATCTGGTGTAGTGTTGAAGGTACTGCTCCGATTTCCCGAGCAAGGCATTGTACCTCATGTCTCCTTTGATTATGCAAAACATTGTTTCTCGAACAGTACCGGCGGTGCTCACCAGCAACGTTATTTCCCCTTTTGTTGTTTCACAAGTAATGTTGAAACTACTGAGAATTCGGACTTCAGGGATAATCTGGTTTGTCAATCCGAGCTGCTCGATAACCCACGATCGAACTATATTGGCTGAACTACCAGGATCGACAAGTACACACTTCACCCGAGTTTTATGTATGAGCATCGATATTACTAGGGCATCGTTATGGGGTTGTATAACTCCTTCTACATCTTTATCATTGAAGCTCAAGCTTCCTCCCACTGCATAATCCCGAGTGCGCATTTCTCGGGTGATAGATATCTTGGTACGCCTTAATACTGGGCCTTGGGGTGTATCCACCCCTCCGATTATCATGTTGATTGTGTGTTGAGGCTCTTCCTGGTTTGCTGGCTTGTTCCTGTTCCCGTAATGGTTTTTGGCCCGGTCGCTTAAAAACTCTCGAAGGTGCCCGTTTTCGAGCAACCGTGCCACCTTTTCCCTCAGTTGTCAACAGTCTTCCGTCTTATGTCCATGTGTGCCATGGTACTTACATATCAAATTGGGGTCTCTCTTAGCAGGATCCGATTGCAGCGGTCGAGGCCATTTGGTATCTTTAATGCGACCGATGGCCGATACGAGAGTCGCTGAATCGACGTTGAAGTTGTATTCGGATAGTCGGGGTGCTTCTCGGTGACCAGCGGCTCTCTCGAAGTTATTTCTTGACAACGGTCCTTGGTCCTTTGATTAGGATCGTTCCTCCTTTCCTGTCTCGAAGAACCCTGCCTTCCTAGGATGGCCCTTCGATCGCCAGGGTATGGCCGATGCCTGTCTCTGTTCGATCTTAGTTCTCGGTAATTATCTCTTTGAATCCCGTCATGAGTTCTGATGGGGTAAGTGGATCCCGAGGGGGCCTCAAGCTGATCTTCTTTGACCCTGATCTTCGATTAATACCGATTATGTATGTCTGCCCAAGTGGCAGCCGGATATTCGATCAAGCTTTGCTTAAGCTTTTGTGAAGCCGTTGAACTTCGGGCGTTGAGCCCTTGAGTGAAAGCTTGTACGGCCCAATCATCGGTGACCGGTGGTAGGTCCATCCGTTCCATTTGAAAGCAAGATACAAATTCCCTCAGCATCTCGTTGTCTCTTTGCTTGACCTTGAATAAATCCGATTTTCGTGTCTCGACTTTGATGGCACCCGTATGAGCTTTAACGAAGGTGTTCGCAAGCATGGCAGAAGAATCAATGGAATTCGGGGGCAAGTTGTGATACTAAGTCATTGCTCCCTTTGACAAGGTCTCCCCGAATTTTTTTAGGAGAACGGACTCAATCTCGTCGTCTTCGAGATCATTTCCCTTTATGGCGCATGTGTTCGTCGTTACATGCTCATTCGGGTTAGATGTCCCATTGTACTTGGGGTTTTCTAGCATGCGCAACTTTTTTGGTATAGGTTTCGGGGCAGCGCTTGATGGGAAAGGCTTTTGCACGAATTTCTTCGAATCTAAGCCTTTCCACACCGGGGGTGCTCCTGGAATCTGATCCACCCTCGAGTTATGTGTTTCTACTTTCTTGTCATTGGCTTCAATCTTCTTCTCGCCCGACTCGACTCGCTTGGTCAGCTCCTCAAGCATCTTCATGATCCCAGAATTTGTCCCCGATCCGCTTTCGTCCGGTTGCGCCGCGGTTGGTTCGTTTTCGAGGACAACTACTCGAGAAGAACCGGCTTCAACCCTGTCCGAAACCTGACTGCGACTTTGCAATTGAGCGATGGCCGCTTGCTGGGCTTGTAACATGTCAAATATCATTTTAAGACTGATCGCGTGTCCTTCGTTGTTTTGAGTTCTTGAACGGTGTTCTCTCTGGACACTTTTCGACGGGCCAGAAGTCTGATCCACATCAACCGCCATTTGAGAGTTGGCGTCGATTGGAACTTCATTACCGGGCATCACATTGTTTTTTTTGCCCTGGTGGTCGAACTCGCCATTGACGAACTGAGGCATGGATTTTGAGTGTGACATAACTGCGTTATAACCTAAAAACAAAAGATTATGCTAAGAACAAGCATAAAATAGTGTGTGTGACAGAAAATCGTATCAAACGTTCACTATTATCCTTAGCCCCACGGTGGGCGCCAAACTGTTTACCCTTAAATACGGGTAACAATTAAATTTGTACGTGGTATTAAGAAGACAGTAATAAAGAATGAATGATAAATAAAGGCTAAATTAAATAAGTGAAAGAGTAAGCAAACCACTAAAGTTGAACAATTCGGTTGTGACGGAATGAACAAGAATGAAATAAGTATTTTATGAAGAAGACAGTAACAATATACTAATTTTGTATATTGATCGTATGTTGTGTTGTGTATACAGTAGGGTTGAATTATTTATATAGGAGGAGAAAAGAATCCTATACAAGGTAAAAGACCTAATTACAGGGTAAAAGATCCCTAAAATTATTGGGTTCAATGTCTTTGCTGATTTGGGTCGTGATTCTCGCCGAGATATTTACATGTCACGAGATTTCCGGCCCTTCCGTTATGTGAATATAATATTTTTACCATAAGATGCTTTACCCGGACAGATCTATAACCTTATCTCGAATGCCTTGGCTTCGAGCTTTATCCCGATGACACCTTACCTCGGACTTCCCTTCCCGAAGTGCCGGTCTCGATCTATAGGAGGGCGACCTCAATCGACACCGATCTTCGAAACCCAAGACTGGTGCTTCCTATGCACTCGATCGTATCCGACCCCATACAAGTATATGAGACAGGATTCCTAGGGATGGTCTATGAACGAGTAGCCGTACAGTGTAGCCCTACAGACAGTCTATGAACGTGTAGGTGTACAATGAAGCCCTATGGATGGTCTACGAATGCATAGGTGTATAATGAAGGTTGGTTATGGATGGTCTTAGTTGCACGCATATCCGAACCTCGGTATTGTTAGTTGTATGGACAGTCTATTATGTTACACGTGCGAGCCAGCAGTTATTCATGTTTATGAGTGAGCCTCACGGACGGTCTCTTATGAAATGCGTAAGTTCCACTTTTATGTTTCAGTTTAGCCCTAGAGATGTTGAATTTGTCTGAGGTAAGTATTCAAATATAAGGTATGTTAAGGCTAAACCTTTCCTTCACTTTGGTATGATCCCGTAACTAAACGCGTTTGATAATGAGACATAAAAAGAAGTGCATATTCAAGAATTTATGTACATTATCCTAACTTCATAAGTTACGGTATTATCCCTCAGAGCGACTTTATAGTCAGTTAAGTATTGTCTTCTTTCAGTGAAGAGAGCAGAGGGTCCCTATTGGGCAATCTTTGATTAAACGGTAAGTTAAATACCGACTCTACTGTGGCCATAAGCCTATGAACGAGCACAGAATAGCTGAGTAGTGAGTTAGATATCGAGCCTAGTATGGCGGAGCGCCTTGGAGCGAGCATACTACGGCCAAACAGTTACATGTACCGAGCCTTATGGGGTCGGATAACTATTTTACTTATGTCATTGAGAGAGTTGAGTCAGTATATGCAGGTAAGCATATATTCAAATCATCTTTGACTCCAGTTGCTTTCAGTCATTACATTATCGGTTCAGTTTCAATTCAGTTATTCATATGTTATCTACCTTACATATATAGTACATTTCGTTTTATTAACGTCCCATCATTGGGGTACTACATGCATGCCTGCAGGTTCATGTATCAATTTGATGGGATCTTATCATAGATGGAGTGGATATATAGCTAAGGATTGGCGAAGCTTCATTCATCTGGAGTACAGTCGAGTCTGAGGTTATCAGGATGTCCTATGCGTAAATTGGAGCCTTGTCTTGACCATGTTTTGATGTCAAATACTCTTAAAGATTTTGTAGACACAGGTTCATTATGTACAATATGTTAGAAGCCTTGACGGCCCGTGTTTATTCATATTTTGAGTACGATGGCTCGCTGGTATAGTGTTTGCCCACATACAGTTATACATTATGAGTAGTGGCCATGTTGACCCATGATAGTTACAGAAAGAATGAGTTCAGCTAAGTCGGCCTATGTATGTTCTAGTTTTCGTTGAATGATCATGAATTACAAAGTGGTTCGCTCGGGCCAGTATGACACCGGGTGCCAGCCATGCCTCCCTAGGTTTGGGGGCCATGACATACGGCTACTCTTTTCTTTCTTTAGCATGAATTCCAAAAACGTTTCCTTCCAAGTGTGACCTTGAGAAGTAGGACCTCATAGATACTCTATTCGAGTGTTCGATGATTCCATGAACATTCTATTTGGTATTTCCCAGATAAGATGAATTTCATAAATTATTGGTAGTCTTCTTCTTCCCCCACAAAGTGTATGTTAGCCATATCGGCACCCTAAAAAAGACTCATGTAACACGACGAATGTTAGCTAGAGTTTACATTACAACTTTATGTGCTTTATATTTTTTGTATGTTATGATAGACATTACGAACAAGTCCAGCAGCCTGGTATTTATGGGTTGTCTACCCTAGAATATACGAGTTAGATAACCTGATAATTATGGACTAGCTAGTCCAGGAGATATCGGTTCGAGAATCAAGAAAGTATGGATATACTAATTAGGCAGCTAGCACATACGTATGAGATCCTACTGTGGAACAATAAAGTAGTTGTTAAGTGATTAGGCAATTTGCATACTATAGATTTAGATGATGTGTTAGTTGGTTTGGGTATTAGTCCCAAGGGCCCAGAGTAATGAGATTACGAGACAACAGACATATATGGGTTGGTAAGAGTATAATATATGCCTTGTAGTTCGCCTTGTTACTTGAGATATATGTTTAAGTGTTTCATTCAGCATTCCTTCATTTGAGTTTTGTACTCACATTTGATTATCCAGTTGCCTTACATTTTCAATACATTCTTTTGTACAAGGTCCGTTTGCTAGGGGTGTTGTGTTTAATTTTGGAGGTCCAGATAGACAAATGGACTAACCTCTAGGGTTATAACTTTTAGAGTTCAGCAGTTGATTGGTAAATCAACATATCATTTAGAGTGCGGTCGAGTTTAGAGGTGTTTTGTTTTATTTATGTATATAGACTTTATGGGTAGGTCAGGGCACTGTCCCGACCACGTTACATATGCCAAATACTCTTAAAGGCTTTTGTATACGTAGATGAACCTGTGGTCAGTCGTCTTAGTTTATATGGTGGCTTTGTCGGCCTATGTAGATGTACCTTTTGGAGCTGATTATATATTTATGTAAAGTAACTCATGGTGGCTTTGTTGGCCCTTATATGCATATCATTTTGGGTTGGTTATAAGCTGATGTCATATGTTATAAGCTTGTCCGCCTAGATGTTTATGTATACATTGTGAGACATGATTTACAAGTTAGGCACCACGTGCCAGTTGTGCCTCCCCAAGTTTGGGGAGTGACAAACTTGGTATTAGAACGAGGTTTATGTCCCAAGGCGTCTACAAAGCCGTGTTTAGTGGAGTCCTACTTATGGGTGTTTTGTGCACCTTATAATCGGGAGGCTAGAGGGCATTTAGGGTCTGTTACCTTTCCCTGAATGATAAGAAGAATATTATCCCTCTACTTCTACATGTCTATGCACATGCTATATGTGCTGCATCATGTTGTCTGCCTCATGTTCTCACGCTCTCAATTGCTCAATCACTCATTACTGTGTATGGCCAATCTGGCCCAGGGAAGATCCATCCCGGAATATATACATCGACTGACCATCAGCCACCCAGTAGTGAGTAGGGCCAATCCAGCCCGTGGGGAAGAACCATCCCCACATATATAATGCTTCGGACAAGATCCACGTCCAGGGATGATCCATCCCTCAATATAATCAACCGCGCTCACTAGGGGTGTGTGCAGACTAAGGACAAGCTCCTTCAGCCCAAGCGCTATCATAAATCAGTATAACCGCTATGGCGTGCAGCCCTATCCCATAAATGTCACTTATAGCTAGGACCTCGGCCTCACTCAGTCATCAATCTCTCCAGTTTCTCTCATAGCCTCACTATGTTAGTGAAACAAGCCCGAAAATAATGATATGATGCATCAATAAATAACAACAGAGACTGTGATATGATGTGAAATGAATGAATATGACTGAGTATGAAATAGCAATAAAATCAGTAAGACAACAGCAAGAAACGACCACTATGAGTTCCAATAGTACCGGCATCTAGCCCAAACATGACCCCGAGCAAGTTTAACAGCTTAAATACTTTATCACATGATGAAAACACGGACATCAACAAGATAACTCCACTATACGGTGCCATGGAATCGACCAGGTCACAATTCTCACGGTGCACGCCCGCACGCCCGTTACTTGGCATGTGCATCAACTCAACACCAATCATATAACACATATTTTGGGTGAGCCGTCTGAGCATGCCTATAAGGAAGACCCCTGCCATGGTGGAACTGACCCTCAGAAGGAACACCACTAAAACAACACGGTCCTCAAGGCCTCTTGGCCTCCCTCTCACCTCGCTCCTGATTGCGGACCATCTCTATCTGACAAGCAATGTCGACTACCTCATCAAATTTAGCACCATATACCCTCTCCCGAGTCATAAGAAATCGCAACTGATATGTGAGGCCATCAATGAACCTCCTGATTCTCTCTGTATAAGTAAGAACCATCCAAACTGCATGACGAGCCAACTCAGAAAATCTCACCTCGTACTGCATCACAAACATGTCGTCTTGATGAAGCTGCTCAAACTGGCTGTGCAGCTCCTCTCTACGAGACTATGGCATCAACTTCTCCAAGAAGATAACGGAGAACTCCCGCCATGTAAGTGGTGCTGCACCCACTGACCTGCGCATCTTATAAGCCTCCAACCATCTGAAGGTAGCCTTAGAAAACTAAGAAATACTGAACGAGACTCCACTGATCTCCATAATACCCGCTGTCTAAAGCATCCACTCACAATTATTCAGGAAGCCCTGAGCATCCTCTAACTCAGCATCGCTAAAACATGGAGGTCGAAGTCTCCCAAATCTCTCAAGTCTTCTCTGCTCATCATCAGCCATAACGGGGACTACCGGGGCCTGAGTAGCTGCAGCCGGCTGAGCTGATAGTGCCATCGGGGTCTGCAGTCCCTGCATCACCTGCTCGGGCATACGGGTAGTAGGAGTCTGAGTACCTCCCCAGAACCTGAGAAACGGCTGCTGCGGCTGGAACAGAGACCGCCTGAGTAAGACTGGTACACGCGGTAAGAATCTAAGCTAAGGCCTCCTGAAGGACTGGAATCACGATTGGCATATCTGGTGACTGAGCTAACCCCATTGGCTCAACTATATCTGGTACTTGCTCCTAAGCTGGAGCGACTAGTGGTTCTGCGGGTGCTGCTCCAGTTGCTGTAGGAGCTACAACCCTTCCCCTTCCGCGGCCTCGGGCTCTCGCAGCCCTAGCTGGTGGTACTGGTGGCTGTCCATCCTATCCGGTAGTACGTGTCCTCATTTGTGAGAGAATAGAGTAACAGGGATTTAGTTACCAGAGTCAACAAATCCGCATGACTAGATTACAAGAATGTGAAATTCCCTAAGTGTTGGGTAGCCTCTCGAAAATAAGTACAGACATCTCCGTACCGATCCGCCAGAATCTACTAAACCTGCTCACGACTCGTGAGCCCTATGTAATCTAGGCTCTGATATCAACTTGTCACGACCCAAAATCAACCGTCGTGATGGCGCCTATCGTGGAACTAGGCAAGCCAATTACTCAACTATTCTAACATAACTAAAAGCTTTAAAAAAAATATAGAAGCATTTAATATTTGAAGAAAACCTTTGAAAACAAAAATAAGTACGCAACCCACTACAGTCTCTCCCAAAAATAGGTGTGTCACTGAGTACATGATCATCTACAGCGGAAGATGGTCCAATATATAATGTTTGAAGAGTAAAAACAACTGAAATATAACTAAAGCAATCTACCCGATCTTTGATGCTCATACTTCACCTACTGACAGTTAAGGCACCAAGCTACAAATGCCACTATATCCTTCTTCATTCTCCTCCACCAAAGTGCGGCCTCAAGTCCTAATACATCTTCGCGACACCAAGATGAATGGAATACCGCCGACTTGTGGGCCTCCTCAAGAACCAACTCACGTAGCCCATCCACATTGGGCACACAAATCCAACCCTGCATCCTCAATACCCCATCATCCTCAATAGTCACATCTCTGGCATCATCATGCTGAACCGTGTCGTTAAGGACAAGCAAATGGAGATCATCATACTGGCGCTCTCAAATGCGATCATATAAGGAAGACCGAGAAATCACACAAGCTAGAACCTGGCTGGGCTCCGAAACATCCAATCTCACGAACTGGTTGGCCAAAGCCTGAACATCAACTGCAAGAGGTCTCTCTCCCACGGGAATAAATGACAGACTACCCATATTCACCGCCTTTCTACTCAAGGCCTCGGCCACCATATTGGCCTTCCTGGGATGATACATAATGGTGATATTATAGTCCTTTAGCAGCTCCAACCATCTCCGCTGCCTCAAATTTAGATCCTTCTGTTTGAACAAGTGTTGGAGGCTCTGATGATCCGTAAACACCTCACAAGACACACCGTAGAGATAATGCCTCCAAACATTCAATGTATGAACGATGGCTGCTAAATTCAAATCATGAATAGGGTAGTTCTTCTCATGAGGCTTCAACTGGCGCGAAGCATAAGGAATCACTCTACCCTCATGCATCAGGACACACCCAATACCGATCAGAGAAGCATCACAATATACTATATAAGAGTCTGAAGCTGAAGGCAAAACAATAATTGGAGCTGTGGTCAAGGCAGTCTTGAGATTCTGAAAGCTCTCCTCACACTCATCCAACCACCTGAAAGGAGCACCCTTTTGGGTCAATTTGGTCCAGAGCGATACAATACACGAGAAGCCCTCCACGAAGCGATGATAATAATCGGCCAAGCCAAGAAAGCTTCGAATCTCCGTAGTTGAGGACAATTCGGCCAACTCTAAACTGCCACTATCTTCTTCGAATCAACCTGAATACCCTCACTGTACACAACGTGCCGCAAGAATGCCACTGAGCTGAGCCAAAACTCGCACTTGGAGAACTTGGCATAAAGCTTCTCCTCCCTCAACCGCCGAACACAATCCTCAAATGCTGGGCATTATCAAGGAGTCCGTGAAGCTGCTCCTTCAATTCTTTCAACTCAGCTGGTGCCATACAATACGGTGGGGTAGAAATAGGCTGAGTGCCCGGCACCAAGTCAATAGCGAAGTCGATGCCCTTGTCCGGTGGCAAATGCCCGGCAGATCTGCAGGAAACATATCCGGAAACTCCCGCACCACCGAAGCAAAATTAATAGTGGGAGCATCAACACTAACATCCCTCATAAAGGCCAAATAAGACAAACAATCTTTCCCAACCATCCGCTAGGCCTTCAAAAATGAAATCATTCTACTGGGAACATAGTCTAGAGAACCTCTCCACTCAATCCTTGGCAATCTCGGCATCGCCAGCGTCACGATCTTAGCATGACAATCTAAAACAACATGATAGGGAGACAACCAATCCATACCCAAATCACATCAAAATCCACCATACTAAGCAGCAATATCAACTATGGTCTCCAATCCTCCAATTGTCACCACACACGACCGATATACACGGTCCACAACAATAGTATGGGCCACAGGCGTAGAGACATGAAAAGATGAAGCTAAGGACTCACGGGGCATATCCAAATGATGAGCAAAATACGGTGATACATATGAATAAGTGGAACCAAGGTCAAATAATACAGAGGCATCACTATGAAAAAGCTAGATAATACCTGTGGTCACTGCATCTAAAGCAACAACATCTGGTCTGGAAGGAATAGCTTAGAATCGGGACTGACTGCCACCTGGTCGGCATCCCCCTCCAAGGCGACCTCTAGATGACTGGGACCCACCCCGAGCTGGCTGAGCGGATGGTGAAGTAACGGGTGCTGAAATCGTAGGCTGAGTCCTCTGCTAAGCTAGACCTCCAGTAAGGCAGAGACAATACCTCTTGATGTGACCCATATCTCCACACTCGAAACAGCCCCTCCCTGTGAATGGCGGTGGGGACTGAAGGGAGCCCCGAGCACCAGAATACTCGGTAGAAGAACCTGGTGCCGATGAGCCCTGAACTGAAGGTGCGTGGGACGAACTCTGAGCTGGAAATGCACTGAGAGATGACTGACCTTGATGTGTACTGTATGAACCATGGCTGAATGATGCACCACGCTGAATTGGATGAGCCGTCTGAGCACGCCTATAAGGACGACCCTTGCCGTGGTGTAACTGACCCCCAGAAGGAACACCACTAAAACAACACGGTCCTCAAGGCTTTTTGGCCTCCCTCTCACCTCGCTCCTGATTGCGGACCATCTCTATCTGTCGAGCAATGTCGACTACCTCATCAAAGTTAGCACCATATACCCTCCCCCGAGTCATAAGCAATCGCAACTAATATGTGAGGCCATCAATGAACCTCCTGATTCTCTCCGTATAAGTAGGAACCATCCAAACTGCATGACGAGCCAACTCAGAAAACCTCACCTCGTACTGCATCACAGACATGCCGTCTTGACGAAGCTGCTCAAACTGGCTGTGCAGCTCCTCTCTACGAGACTACCGCATCAAATTCTCCAAGAAGATAACGGAGAACTCCTACCATGTAAGTGGTGCTACACTCACTGACCTGCGCATCTTATAAGCCTCCAACCATCTGAAGGTAGCCCTAGAAAACTAAGAAATAGTGAACGAGACTCCACTGGTCTCCATAATACCCGCTGTCTGAAGCATCCGCTCGCACTTATCCAAGAAGCCTTGAGCATCGTCTGACTCAGCACCGCTAAAAGATGGAGGTCAAAGTCTCCCAAATCTCTCAAGTCTTCTCTGCTCATCATCAGCCATAATGGGGACTACTGGGGCCTGAGTAGCTGCAGCCGGCTGAGCTGATAGTGCCCTCGGGGTCTGCAGTCCCTGCATCACCTGCTCGGGTGTATGGGTAGTAGGAGTTTGAGTACCTCCCCGGAACCTGAGGAACAACTGCTGCGGCTGGAACAGAGACCGCCTGAGTAAGACTGGTACACGCGGTAAGAATCTAAGCTAAGGCCTCTTGAAGGCCTGGAATCACGATTGGCACATCTGGTGACTGAGCTGACCCCATTGGCTCAATGATATCTACTACTTGCTCCTAATCTGGAGCGACTAGAGGTTCTGAGGGTGCTGCTCCAGTTGCTGTAGGAGCTACAACCCTTCCCCTTCCGCGGCCTCAAGCTCTCGCAGCCCTCGCTGGTGGTAATGGTGGCTATCCTTCCTATCCAGTAGTACGTGTCCTCATCTGTGAGAGAATAGAGTAACAGGAATTTAGTTACCGGAGTCAACAAATCCGCATGACCAGATTACAAGAATGTGAAATTTCCTAAGGGTTCGATAGCCTCTCGAAAATAAGTACAGACTCTCCGTACCGATCCGCAAGAATCTACTACACCTGCTTATGACTCGTGAGACCTATGTAATCTAGGCCCTGATATCAACTTGTCACGACCCAAAACCAACCGTCGTGATGGCGCCTATCGTGGAACTACGAAGGCCAATTACTCAACTATTCTAACATAACTAAAAGCTTTAAAAAAAATACAGAAACATTTAATATTTGAAGAAAACCTTTGAAAACAAAAATAAGTACGCAACCCACTACAATCTCTCCAAAAAATAGGGGTGTCACTGAGTACATGATCATATATAACGGAAGATAGTCCAATATATAATGTTTGAAGAGTAAAAACAACTGAAATATAAGAAAAGATAACGAAAGAGTGTCAAGGTCTACGAATGCCATGCAGCTACCTCGATAGTCTCCCTAGATCCTGACTCCACACTCAGCAACCGCCGTGACCGGGAGCACCTGAGTCTGCACATGAGGTGCAGGGTGTAGCGTGAGTACAACCAACTCAGTAAGTAAACAATTCAAACCTTGGACTGAAAGTAGTGACGAACTCAACCAGCACAGTTCAATTTAGAAGTAACAGTACAGAAACAAAGGCATGCTTTCAAGTTCAGCAGATAAGCTCAAAACAGTAAATAGATCAAAGCTGAATGATAAAGAAGAACATAACTTCTCTACTTCTAATTGCCCATGCACATGCTGTATGTGATGCACCAAGCTGTCTGCCATCTGCTCACACTCTTACTTGCTCAATCACTCATTACTATATATGGCCAATCCAGCCCAGGGAAGATCCATCCCGGAATATATACATCGACTGACCATTAGCAGCACAGCACTGAGTAGGGCCAATCCAGCCCGTGAGGAAGATCCATCCCCACATATATAATGTTTCGGACAAGATCCACGTCCAGGGAAGATCCATCCCTCAATATAATCAACCGTGCTCAGTGGGGGGGGAGGGTGTGCAGACTCCGAAAGGGCTCCTTCAGCCCAACCGCTATCATAAATCAGTATAACCGCTGCAGCGTGTAGCCCGATCCCATAAATATCACTCATAGCCAGGCCCTCGGCCTCGCTCAGTCATCAATCTCTCCATTCTCTCTCACGGGCTCACCATGTCAATCAAACTAGCCCGAAAATAATGATATGATGCATCAATAAATAACAACAGAGACTGAGATATGATGTGTAATAAATGAACATGACTGAGTACAAAATATCAATGAAATCAGTATGACAACAGCAAGAAACGACCACTATGGGTTCCAACAGTAAGTGCATCTAGCCTAAACATGATCCCGAGTGAGTTTAACAGCTTAATTACTTTATCACATGATGAAAACACGGGCATCAACAAGATAAGTCCACTATACAGTGCCATGGAATCGACCAGGTCACAATTCTCACGGTGCATGCCCACATGCCTGTCACTTGGCATGTGCGTCACCTCAACGCCAATCATATAACACATATTTCGAGGTTTCGAACCTTCAAAGCCAAGTTTAGAAGTGTTACTTACCTCAATCCAAGAAAACCTCTACTTTAACACACCCTTGCTCCGCAAATCGGACTCCAAATGCCTCGAATCTAGCCATAAATAGTACGATACAATAAATACGGGCTAAAGGAATCAATTCTACAAGAAGATTCAAAGTTATAACTCAAAAATACGAAATCAGCTCAAAACCGCCCCCTGGCCCATGTCTCGAAATCCTACAAAATCACCAAACCCGGAAGCCCATTTCAACCCCGAGTCTAATCATATCAAATTTACTTAAATCTGATAACAAAATCCCACTCAAAACCTCAAAAATCTAGCCCTAGAACTCTTCTTCATTTTCCTCAATTTTCCACCCCAAATCACAAATTTAATGGTAGAATCAAAGGCATAATCATGGAAATTAACCAAAACTAGATAGGAATCACTTACCCAAAACACCCACGTGAAAATCCCTCCAAAAGACGCCTTCTACCAAGCTATCAAATAAATTTTGTGATATGAACTCGAAACCCTCGTTTTTGAATCTTTTATTCTGCCCAGTTACGCCTTCATCATCGAACACGACCATCTTACCGCGTTCACGAAGCACAAAACAGTCCATCCCTTTATTTTGCCTTATGTGAACGCGAACTAATGCTTCCTCAAAGCTACACTATCGTGGCCCTCTTCATGCGATTGTGAAGAACAAACGCGTAACCCTAGCTTCTGCCTCTTATACCCTATGCGAACGCGACCTTAGCCAAGCGTTCGCGAATCACAACATCCCACAGCTACAAGATCGCATCCTCCTTCTCGCGAACTCGTAGAACAAAGTCCTTCACTGCCTAGCTAAGCCTACACGATCGCGTATAAGGAAACCAGATTAATGCACCAAAAAATCTGCAGCTATAACACCAAGTCAAAAATTGATCTGTTAACTATCTGAAACTCACCTGAAGCCCCCGGAACCTCAACCAATCATACTATCAAGTCCCAAAACATCATAAGAACTTAGTGGAACCCTCAAATCACTTCGAACAACATCAAAACAGGAATCACACATAGATTCAAGCCTAATTAACTTTGAATTTCCAAATCTCTACAACCGGCGCCTAAAACTATCAAATCATGTCCAATTGACCCCAAATTTTGCACACAAGCCCCAAATGACACCATAGACCTGCTCCAACTTCCGGAATCGGAACTCCGATCCCGATATCAAAAGTCCACTCCTGGTCAAACTTCCCAAAAGTTTAACTTTCGCCATTTCAGGACTAATTTAACTACAGACCTCCAAATTACAGTCCAGACACGCTCTAAAGTCCAAAATCACCTAACGGAGCTAATGGAACCATCAAAATTCAAATCCGGTGTTTACACATAAGTCAACAGCCGGTCAACTTTTCTAACTTAAGCTTTCTATTATGAGACTAAGTGTCTCAATTCATTCTGAAATCTCTCCGGACCCGAACCAACTTACCCGATAAGTTATATAACAGTTATAAAGCGCGAAAGGAGCAGTAAGTGGGGGAAAGGGGATACAACTCTCAAAACAACCGGCCGGGTCATTACAACCACATAACTCATGTACTCATAGCAATAACTTTATAACTTTTGACCATAATAGCTGCTCATTACCTAATCTGGCACCAATAATATACGTCATACCAAATAAAGCCTTGTTATAAACCGTCACAACAATAGTAATGACGAAAGAAACACGTAGAAGATCATAACCACTCATCAAATTAACATGTCATGGAATTCTTCTACTCCGCTAGAGCAAATGCCAAAAACGGATCTACCCAGTCACATTATCCTTCAAAATGTGCCGTATCAGAATACAATCAAACTAATTCCAGGTCGAATAACCTTGTCTGACTCAATACAAGCCACTAAACTAGAAAGTCACACTAAAGGCCACATGGAAAATCACACAATGCGGTCCATGCACCAAACAAGCCATAACTTGAATACGACCAATAATGGAAAGAAAACAAAATAAGAGAACTATCCAAGCCTTTGGTGCATATCTGACACCGAATGATCAACCTTACATGCGAATTGAAGAGAATGAAACTGGAGATTTAGGCTTCAAGCTAAATCAAAGTCGCACAATGAGGAAAAAAAGAAGGAAAGTTTCCTTGATGCCCTGTAGCCTCTTGAAGATAGGGATGGACGTCATCATGCTGATCTGCAAGAACCTAGACATTTGCTCATGACTCGTGGAACCTGAGAACAGTGCTCCGATACAACCTTGTCATAACCCAAAATCCCACCAAGTCGTGGTGGCACCTAACAACATGTTAGGTAAGCCAAGAAGTATAAGTCACTACTATGCTGAGAAACCAACACGGATAATGAATAAAATAGCAAAAGAATTCAATACAACTATCCCAAGTATTAGTAGTACAAGCCATGAGCCACTACGATTTAGATATACCTAGCTGATATGAAGAATAAATACAATATATGTTTGAAGTTTACATAAACTAAAATTAAGCCCTAAACCAACATAAGCAAGAGGTAGCTTGAAATTGGAATGCTAGTACGTCTTCAATGAAAGGCTTTGTCTTCCGCAACTACTCAGCTTGAAGATCTGTGCACAAGGTGCAGAAGTGTAGTGTGATAACAACCGGCCCTAATCAGTAAGTATCTTTACTAACCTCGTTGAGGTAGTGACGAATCTTTTAAGTCAAAAGATACTCACCTACTATTTTACCTGTGCAGACGACAAATAGGACAACAAGGCAAGAGATATGAAGAATAACATTAAGAGCATCAGTTGGATAACTAAGGAGCAAGTTAACGGACATGGCAAACAAAGACATAACATTATGATCCGTACTTATGAAGGAAAAACAACCATTATGAAATACGCATAAGGATCATAACCAAATATATATAACAAACATTGTTGTGAATATTTTTGCAGCGTGTAACCTAATCCCAACATCAATATAAGTACCGTTGCGGCATTAAACCTGATCCCAATATCAATGTAAATATAGTTGTGGCATGCAACCCGATCCCAATATCAGTACCAACAATAACCATTATCGTTGTTGTGTGCAACCGGATCCCAATAACAATTCATACAAAATCATCCAATAACAACCAAGCACGGAAAAATTCACAACGTAGCACAAAGAGAATGAACACGCGGAATTCAACTAGGAAATACCAACTCGAACAAAATAAGATGAGCAAGCCAGTATCGAAGAGTTAGTCTCCCATATAGATATTGACAAAGCTTCCACACACACACAATCAATCTAATAGTCATGCAATCTGACATAGCATATAAGGGTGTGACATGTAACGAGTAAAGGCGTGTAGCAAGTAAAAGCAGGTATCAAGTTGAGGCATTTAATAAATGAAATCATATAACAAATAGAGGCATGTAGCAAGTAAAGGAATGTATTAAGTGAAGGCATGTAGCAGTAAAGGCATGTAGTAAGTGAAGAAATGTAGCAATTAAAACCATATAATCAGTAAAGAACGTAACAAATAAGGACATGTAACATGTAAAGGCTGGTTACAAGTAAAGGCATGAACTAGGTAAGGACATGTAATTTTATTAAATCAAGTAAAAGCATAAATGTAACGGTAACAAACAAGGTAGGAACATAGATATGATTGTAACAGACCAAGCAGGAAACATAGAAAAAAATTACATAAGGAACATAGACATAAAAGTAATATACAAGATAGTAAACATAGACGGGAACCATGGTAGAGTGTGTATATGTCTCGCAAACGAGTAACCATAACGTAAAATCCAACTCCCATTCTCTTTCCACAGAAACAACCAACAGGCCTGTCTCATTTCAAACTGCACAAAAAGCTCAAGTAACATGAAAGTAACATGTATAGATATGTGTTCATGATATAATATTGCTACGGTCAAAACATGTACATCAACAGTCTCATAAATAGATCATTAAATCCCTTTAAGATGTCATATATTATAACACGATCTCCTGCATGGATAGTTAAACTAATTTAGTCATAGAAGTAAATAAAGCATAGTCCAAAAGATCACAAGATTCAACAAAGGCACAAAGAAGCATGTAATCTACCTCGAGCATGGATAACCATGTCACACGCATATACGCTCATCATCTCATATATGAATTACCCCCATATATAGTAAACAATATCATTTATTAAGAAAGAATCTCTCAACAAAGCTAAGCAAGACACCTACCTCATCCGGGTTAATCTAAAACTCCAAAATTACATTTCCTTGAGAAATCATTCTAATTGGCTCCAATCTAGCCAAATGCCAATCAAGGAAGTCAACTAATACCAAAGTAAATAATCCCAATCAATAAAGCCTTGGCCGTTGAAGAATTCTCAGAAAATTCAACAAAGGTTAACCCCGGGCCCGCATGCCCGAAACCCGGAACCTATATCGAAATCTGACAACCCATAACCTATCAACTCCAAATAAATGATTATATTTCAAACCAAGTCCAAATCATTACTCAAATTCTCAAAATACTCTTTCTCAAAGTTTAGAAAAAACCCTAAAGTTCACATTGAAATCCCATGTTTTTTATGTAGAAATCTATGTAGATTCTTGAAATATATTTAACATTAGGTACAAATCACTTAGCCTCTTGCCTTGCATGAAAATCTCCATGAAATATTGCCCCTCACCAAGTTTATGGTTATAAATATGAAAGAATGAGCTAAAATCGAAATTCCAACTTTTAGCCCAGCTGCAGATGTCGCATTTGCGATCAAAAGTTTGCAATTGCAGATGTTCACTAGTGTGATCACAAGTTCATAGTTGAGGAGTTCGCAATAGCAACTATATGTTCACAATTGTGACAAAAGTTTGCAATTGCGACCAAAAGTTCACAAATGCGGAGTTTGCAATTTCAACAAAAGGTTTGCAATTGCAAAGTATCAGCACCAGCAATCTCAAACTGCACCGAAATGATCTGAAACCATCCCGAAACTCATCTAGAACCTCCTGATCACAAACTATATATGCATTTCTATTATAAAATACGGTATGAACCTGCTCGCACACTCAAAAAACTAAAAAGAGATTGTCTTGACCCAATGTTGACAATGGTCAAACTCCAAATCTTTAACTTAACCAGTCTCTCAATCAATGACCCAATATACACCCGAGCCCCTTAGTACCCTATCCAATCATACAAACAAGTACAAATACCATATTAGAACTTGTCTATAGACATGAATAAAAATATCAAAATAAAGTATCGAAGATCAAATCCATCTCTTAACTTTCAAACATTCAGACTTCGCTGAATGCGTCCCATTCATACATAGGAAATTCAGACGAAAACCAAACTTTGCAACCAAATTAATCTATCAAAGAATTGGGACAACAATCACAGCCCGGTAACACCAAAATCAACTCCCAGTCAAACTTATGAACTCTACAAGCCTTTAAATTTCCATCTTCGACAAATACATCGAAAACCTTCTAGAAACCTCCAAATATTAATCCAAACATATGCCCAAGTCGAAAATCGCCATAAGAACCTATTGCAACCCTCAAGTCTATATTTCTAGTCATTTACTCCAAAGTCAAACTTTGGTCAACTCTTCCATCTTAGAGTTTCTAGATTGAGAACTATCAATCAAATCAATCATGAACATCCCAAAAATCAAAGCCAACCATACACGCAAGTCATAATACCTCATGGAAAGCTACTCAAAGGCTCAATTCATTAGACGAAATGCTAACACTGAAAATGACCGGTTGGGCCGTGATTGTAGCATCTTATAGGGTGAGGGATGTAGTTGTTTTCTAGTACGATGCTTGGGAGCGATCTCGAGGTCAGAATGCACCTTTAGCAGTACAGGAGGAGTTTAAGACCTTCTTTGATCATTACTTGCCATTGGAGATTCGACAGTCTAGAATTGAGACTTCCTAGCTCTTAGGCCGGAGGATATGAGCATACAAGAGTGTAGACTTAGGATTGACTCATTAGTCAGGTATGCCCCCACGATAGTGGCCTTGATAAGGGAAAGATTTCACTAGTTTGCATATGGTTTAGAGCCGTATCTGGTGACAGATTGCACCATAGCATCCTTGAACCCGGATATGGATATCTCCATAATACAAGCCTTTTCCCATATATTAGAGGAGCATGAGCAGCAGTTAAATTGGGAGGAGGAATTTCTTAGATTGGGTATAAAAAGTAGAGCAGTCTCTTCTCTTTTATTCTAGGAGATATCACCCACTTTAGCTCACCCAAAATGCTCTCAAACCCCCATCTAGAATTCTCAACAGTCTAATGTGAAATTAGAGGTGAACGTCGTAGGATCTAGCACGAACAAGCTTGAAATCGTCACTATAATATATGTTGTTTTGTTATATCAATTTCTGAAGATTCTTTGGAGGCAGAGTTAATCACTATAGGAGCATAAGAATTCCGAAAGAGTAACTAGTTCTTCAAAAAGGTATGTAAGGCAACCTTCTTTCTTGGCATGATTTGGGATCAATGTCCCTCTCTAAAGTATTCCTATGGTAAAAGAGTGGGTTTTTCTAATCCTTCTCAATAACGTTGCTTTTGTTCTAGTACATTTTACCGGTGACATTTCCTTCCAGCCTGAGATGTTCCCAGTTAGTATCTTTAGGTCGAAAAATATGATTCACTCTATTTTACTCTTAGTATTTCTTGAAAATGATCTTGCATGACACTTATATATATGTATCTATTTTTACATATTGAGCTGCGCTATAGACCGGGGGGGGGGTACGACACCTAATGTACAACCTCCGATCAGTTTGGTATGTTGAGATATAATGGGAAATACTAGGGAACATTTGTGTGGCTGGGTACGACGGAGTTTTCTATGAGGTCGGGTACATAATATTGTGCTATGAAATACTACCAATCCCTTATGTGGTTGGGTACGACTGAGATCTCTTAGGGCCAGTTACAACCGAGACCTTCTGAGGCCGAGCAGGCGTGATGGAAGAATAAAACTTTAGCGAGTCCTCTACGAGGCCGGGTAAGATATGAAATGATATGCCCCAAAGAGTGGCTAAGTAAAATTATATTATATTTAAGGCATAGTCTCTAGGAGTGGCTTAACCTTTTATAAAGCTTGATTGATCATTTTTTGAATTTTGTGTAAACGGTCTCGGATTGGTTATTTGATTGTTCCAATATGTTCGTATGACACTTTTATATTTTTATGGTTTCCACAGTTACACCCCCGTGGCTTGTCTTTGGTATTCAGGTTGAAATCATACATTCATATATCTTATATTATGTGTTTGGTTTACAAGCATTCTTAGTCTTACACACTCATTTCATTTTTCGTACTTAATCCCCTTCCTTTGATGATGTGTTCATGCCCGCAAGTACAGATAGACGCAGTGACACTCCTCCCCAGTACGATGTTCATTCAGCTATTGGTTATTGCACTCCAATTCTCTAGAGTAGCTATTTAGAAGTTGATAGTTATTGAAGTGTATTTCGAGTCATTTTGGCTACGATGGGCACCCATCCCAACCACGTTGTGTGTTATGGTACTCTAGAGGCTTGCAAGCGAGTGTTTGGGTGTATGTAAAAGTAAATGTTGTAATGATCCTGTTGGCCACGGTTGTGTCTGTGTGTGTATATATATGAATATCCAATGTTATGATTCCTCCCACAGTCAGTCATGATCATTTGAATGTCTATTCAAAGACCTTGTTGGCCCGATTTTATGGTGTAAGGTCCAAATATGGACATCATATTGCATGGGCCATGGGCACCATGTGCTGGTCACCTCCCAAGGTTGGGGTGTAACAAATTTGGTATAAGATTAGGTCCGTCCTAGGCAGTCTGCAAGCCGTATCTAGTAGATTTCTTTTTTATGGGTATGTCGTGCACCATACATATAAACAGGAGGTTGCAGGATATCTAGGGTGAATACCTTTCTTTCTGATGTATATCATGCAGTAGAACTGCATCACATGTATTTATTTCTAATCTTTATCTTGCTTATGATTATAGCGATGCCTACTGCGAGACGTCAGGCAGGTGTTGAAAGGATTAATGAGGAAGCAGGGGAGGGTACCGGTTGGGTACTACCTGCACATATGGATCAACACGAGCCTCATGATGAGGCTGGTACTCAGGTTTCGGGGACTGCACAATTGCCCCCTGAAGGGCATAGAGGAACTAACATACCTCCTATTCCTCCCCAGGATTCTTCTGAACAGGATTTAGATATGAGAAGTGCAGTACAGTTATTGATGCGGCTGGTGGCCTCCCAGGCCCAACGATAGTCCCCTACGACTTCTGATAGGACGGTCAGCGTTAGAGTTCGGACTTCATTAATTTGGATGCCCCAGTGTTCACCAAAACAGATCTAAAGGAAGATCCCTAGAATTTTCTAGATCAGATACAACCGATTTTTTGAGTTATGTATGCCACTTATACTGAGTCGGGAGAGCTCGCTTCTTACAGACTACGAGATATAGCTATGACTTGGTATGAGACTTGGGAACAGTGTAGCAGTTCTCTTGCCCCAGCAGCAGGATGGAGGGAATTTTCTAAGGCATTTCTGCAACAGTATTTTCCTGTTGAGCCCCACCAAGCAAGACGAGATAGATTCTTACTGTTGGAGCAAGGTAATAAGAGTGTCCGGGAGTATTGCATGCAATTTAACTTCATGGCTAGGTATGCTCCTTCGCTTGTGGCTGTGATGAGTGACCGAGTACATCAATTTGTGGGCGGTTTGGGACCATATCCAATAAATGAATATGCCACAACTTCTTTGAATCCGATTCTATATATTGCTCATATTTAAGCTTAAGCACAGAACTTGGAGGATCGCAAGAGGCTACATGTCATGCCCCGACCTCGGGGTGCACAACCGATGCTCAACAGAGTTACCCCGGTCGAGCACGCCTGCACAATGCCGTCTACCCAACTCATTTCCATTAGTTACGTCATTAATAAGTCTACAACAATGCTGGTAACAAGACCCTAGCTATATCTCAAAATGCTATGAACAACGGACAAGAGATACAGTGTTACAACCCATATTTGCATACGTTAGATTACACTGTAAGTTATTCTACGTAGGTTCGAGAAGAGATTATCTTTGAGATGATAGCAATTTAGTCCTATTGGTCTTAAATGACACAATGGTGTATAAGAGTGGTTAACAAGTACTAGAAGTTAAACGAATCAAGGATGTTGTAACTCGTATTTTCGGGTAAATCTAGAGGTAATTAATATTACCAAGAGTCGTGTTTTAAGTTATTTCAATCATATAATATCCGTTTCGTAAGTCTTGAATTCAAACGAGTTATGAAACAAAAGTCGACAAAAGTTGTCGCAACTTACTTTCATAATTTTACTTATATTTTAGGTCTAATGTCACTAAGGTTTTCTCCCCGTTTACTTGGAATTACAGGGTGATCTACCCACTTAATTAAAGGTATATGAGTCTAGTTTCTCGCATTAAACTTTTTATTGATACGATCTCCGAGTTGAGAGATATTCGAGTTTTCGCGAGACTGCACCAAGCAGCTCTCTATGGGACCCACATAGGCGGTTAAGACATATAGATGTATATAAAATACCTCAAACCCGTTTTAAGTCATTCTTTTTCAGTATATGCAGACCTTAGAACTTTATGAACACCCTCTCAAGGTTCTTTCATGATCCAAGTCTAAAACAAAGGGAAAACAACACAAATCAAGTGTCGGGAATCCCGTGGCGCTAGTAAGTTTCTTGTTCTTGTTGTTGTTGCTGACTTTTGTGTTGTTCCAGCTCGTGTGGGAGGTTGTTTTAAGTTTTTTGTGTTCTGTAAAATATTCCCTCGAGTTTTAATATCTACCTTAGGTGATTTCAAGTCTTCTAAAGTGATTCTAGTATCGAAAAACCCTAATTGATTGCTAGCTTCGCTTTCTTGTTCTTGTGGCAGCATTGGAGGGATATTTCATGGTCAATTAAGGTCAAATTGGAGTAATTCTTTCTTTTTAAAGGTAAGGAACCTCTTACCCTACATGTATTTAAGATTATCCAAGTTACGGCTAAGTCGTTGAAGCTAGAACTTGTGAGATATATGTCGAAAGGCCTGCTAGTAATGTTGTTGGTTGGTGGACTGTTTTTGGAGGCTCAATAGGATTATTATTGATGTTGTTTGGGCTGTTTGGTGATTGTGTTAAATTTTGGGAAGTCACATAAATAGGGGAGGTGCTGTCCGCTTTATCGTAAAATAGATTACGGTTGATACATAATAGTTACGACGCTTAAACGATAACGATAGTGTCATTTCTCTTATTGTAGACTAAGGAGTCATGGAATTTTCATTGCTTGAGATTGGGCAGTATGTACAAGATATGTGAGGCTATCCCTTTCCTTCTTTTGCACGACTTCGATTGTGTGCAATGTAAGGTACGAGCTTCCAAAGATACTCCACTCTTAGAGGCTAGCAGTACTTACATTGTTTCCCTTCTTATGGAACGATTGATATTGATGTTACTTATCTTATTCTTATGTTATCAATATTGTTGGTACTTCATGATTTTTATAAGATTCTTGATGAGGATTTAGTCCTAATAACGTGTACGAAGGATACCGACCTTACGTCACTCCAAAAAGTTCAAAATGTGATTCCAATGATTCAGGCACACATCATATATTTGTATCTACTTTACTCTACCGAACCGCACTATAGTTGGCCGGGTACGGCACCTATTGTGCAACCACTGATCAGTTGGGTTTTACCGAGCTCCACATGACCAGGTACGATTCTACCAAGCCTTATGATGGCCGGGTACGTTTTTACCGAGCCAATTAGGGCAAGGTACGATATGATGATAATGATGCCCACAGAGGCGTATGTTTTAAAAGTTTATGTACATATATATATATATATGTAGCGTGCATTCTTGTCAGTAGCCCTCAGAGAGACCTAGATGTTACATATTGTATATTCTCTATCCCTACTTACATTATTGTTCTTACTTATGCTTTCCTGCCTTACATACTCTGTACTTTATTCGTACTGACGTCCTTTTATTTTTGGACGCTGCATGTTGTGTTGCAGGTCTTGATAGACAGGTAGGCAAAGCTCCCCCACCATAGTAGGATGCCCAGTTCAGCAGTTATTGGCGAGATCCCTTCTCCGGACTTGTCGTGGTCTTGGTATGCAATTTTTATGGACGTTATGAGTTTGTCGGGGCCCTATTCCGGCAATGTTTCAGCACTTATGTTCCTTTAGAGGCTCATAGACATGTGTTGACTCATGTATAGTTTTGATTGCCTTGTCGACTAATTTTTGTTGTACAGTCTCTCATGGCAGCTTGTCAGCTCGTACCTTATACGTATCCTCATGACAACCTTGTCGGCCCATGATATAGATCTTCATGCCATTATCTGTCATTGTTGGTTGTTTAGGATTCTTGTCTACCATTTATACTGATCTCATTAGCCCTTATAGATAATAAGAAAAGTTATGAAAATGTGCGTTGGTGCTCGGCAAATATGGCCCGGGTGCCAGTCATGGCCCTCCAGTTTGGGTCGTGACAAACTTGGTATCATAGTAGGTTTGTCCTAGGGGTTGTCCATGAGCAGTGTCTAATAGAGTCTTGATTATAGATGTGTCGTACGCCACATTTATAATCAGGAGGCTACATGACACTTAGGGTTTTTGCCTTCTTCCTGAATCTAGGTCGTGCGTAGAGTTGAATCATAGGTGTTCGTCTCTAATATTCACCATGTTTTCTTTCAGTGATGCCTCCGACTAGGAAGCAAACGATTAGTAAACGGCTTGATACAGCTGCGGGAGAGGGTACCAGTCATGTGCCTCCAGCCAGAGTATGCCAAAGTGAGCCTCAGAGTGAGGTGCCGTCTCATACCTCATCTACTCCTCCTCCAGAGGATATTAGGAGCCACCCAGCACTTCTAGTTTCTACGTCTGGCACTGTAGACCGGGATATGTGGAGTGTGGTACAGTTGTTGACTAGCTTGGTAGCTGCTCAGGCTCATAGGTAGAATACCGGTGCTGCTAATAAACAGATTGGTGCGAGAGTTCGTGATATTATTAATCTAGATCCTCCAGTGTTTACCTGATCAGACCCCAAGGAGGACCCCCTGACTTTTATTGATCAGGTTCATCATACATTGCAGGTTATGCATGCTAGTGATACGGAGGCAGTAGAGCTGGGTTCTTATCGGTTACGGGATTTAGTAGTTTTTGGTACGATAGTTAGGAGAGATCCAGGGGTCTAAATGCTCCCCCACCTGTGTGGAAGGAATTCTCTGAGGCCTTTCTTCTACACTACTTGCCAGTTGAGATACGACGAGCTGGAGCTGATTAGTTCTTGAACCTTTGACGGGGTAATATGAGTGTGCGAGAGTATACTATGCAGTTTGATTCTTTAGCAAGGTATGCTCCCAATATAGTGGCCGAGATGAGCGATAGGGTGCACCTATTCATGAACGGGTTGGGACCACATCTGATAAATGAGTGCACGACAGCCTCCTTGGTAGAGGGCATGGATATTTCTAGTATTCAGGCTTATGCCCAGACACTAGAGGATCATAGCGCCAGCAAAGAGTAGACAGGGAGTAGAGTAGGGGCCAGCATAAGAGGGCGAGATTTGCAGGGTATTTTGGTGACTTCAGAGGTAGTATCAGGCCCCAGTCTTCGAGGAGTTTGGTGCCACCTATAGTTAGTGCTCCTCCACGCTTTCAGAGGCCTCGGTATGATCAATTTATCTATTTTGGTTTAAGTCAGAGTTCACGGGCATCAGGCCTACAATATCATTGGGATACTAGTCAGACGAGACCCCCAACACCTAGTTGTGATCAGTGCGGCAAGGCCCACTTTGGACTGTGCCGTCGAGGTTCCGATGTATGCTATTCTTGCGGACAGCCTGGCCATATGATGCGGGATTGTCCAAACAGAGGAGGTGGTGGTATGGCTCAGCCGACTAGATTTGTGTCTAGTTCTTCCTCATCAGTTCAACCTCTAGCACGGGGGTTTCAGCAGTCGACAGGTCGTGGTAGAGGTAGAGGTCCAGTACCGAATTCGAGTGGTACCCAAAATCGAACATATTCTCTAGTAGGTCGACAGGATCTCGAGTCATCTATGGATGTTGTTACAGGTATATTGCCTGTGTTTTCTTATGATGTATATGTGTTGATTGATCCGGGATCTACATTATCATATGTTACACCCTTTGTGGCTAATAAGTTTGGCGTCAAAACTGAATTAATAAGTAAAACACTTGCGGAATCTACTACGATAGGAGAATTAGTTATTGCTAGAAGGCTATATAGAAGCTATACAATGATGATTTGGAGTCGTCAAACCTCGGCGAATTTATTTAAGTTAGAAATGGTTGATTTCGATGTAATAATGGGAATGGACTGGTTGGCCTCACGCTATGCAAATGTTGATTTTCGTACGAAGATGGTTAGGTTTCAGTTTCCTGGTGAAACCGTGATCGTGGAAGGGGAACATTGCTACAACGAAAGGTATATTTATTTCCTATCTTAAGACAAGGAAGATGATCTCAAAGGGTTACATTTATCATATCGTTCGCGTTAGGGATGCGGACGCGAAGCCGCCTACTTTACAATCAATCTCGTGGTCAATGAATTTCCAAAATTTTTCCCAGATGAACTCCAAGGTCTTCCTCCTGAAAGGGAGATTGAGTTTAGCATTGATGTGTTCCTGACACTCAACCGATCTCTATCCCTCCATACAGGATGGCCCCGGCAGAGTTGCGAGAGTTGAAGGTGCAGTTGAAGGACTTGCTGGATAAGGGCTTCATTAGGCCTAACACTTCACCTTGGGGTGCGCCAGTTTTGTTTGTGCGAAAGAAAGATGGGTCGTTAAGGATGTGTTTCGATTATCCATAGTTGAATAAGTTTACCATAAAGAACAAATATCCACTTCCAACGATTGACGACCTGTTTGACCAACTCCAGGGTGCCAAGTATTTTTCCAAGATTGACTTACGTCCAGGGTATCATCAGGTGAGGGTTAAGGAGAAGGATATTCCAAAGACGGCATTCCGGACAAGATATGGGCACTTTGAGTTCTTGGTGATGTCGTTCGGGCTAACAAATGCCCCAGCAGCTTTTATGAATCTCATGAATAGAGTATTCAGGTCCTATCTTGATGTGTTCATGATCGTGTTCATTAATGACATCTTGGGCATATAGTATTGAACGAGTGTATCAAAGTTGATAGTCAAAAGATTGAAGTATTCAAGGATTGGCCAAGGCCCACGAACCTTAAGGAAGTATGCAACTTCTTGGGCCTAGTCGGTTACTACTAAAGACTTGTGAAAAATTTCTCACTATAGCCGTTCCATTGACTAAGTTGACACATAAGGCATTTAAATTCTGCTGAACTGACATTTGTTAAAAGAGCTTCCAAGAAAACACGAGCAAAATTATCCAACCCATGATCTTGAGCTAGCAATTGTTTTTATCGCCTTGAAAATATGGCATGATTATATGTATAGAGTTCAAGTTGATGTATTCACAGATCACAAGAGCTTGCAATACATATTCAAGCAAAAAGAGTCGAACATGAGGCAGCAGAGGTGATTTGAATTATTAATGGTTTACGATTTTGATATTTTAGACCACCGTAGGATGGCAAGCATTGTGGCTGGTACGTTAAGCTGTAAATCATTGGGCAGTCTACGACATGCAGGGTATCAAAAATTCGAGATGACTATGCACTTGCAGCGGTTGGCCAATATGAGTGTACGATTATTTGATATCGGTCACGGACGAGTCATAGTTCAGAATGTCGCTGAATCCTCGTTAGTCGTTGAAGTTAAAGCACGACAATTTGATGATCTAGCCTTGGTGTAAATAACAGAAAGCATTCTCTTTTAATAGAAACAAGTTTTTGAATTATCTGAGTACAGGCCCTTAGATACAAGGACCGGTTGTATGTGCCCGATGTTGGGGGACTCCGAGAGTACATCATGGCGGAAATTCATCAATCATAGTATTTTATTCATCTGGGGTCAACCAAGATACATCACGATCTTCAATAGCTATACTGGTGGAATGAAATGAAGAGGAGTGTTTCTTAATACGCCGCTCAGCGTCCAAATTGCCGACAAGGTTGAACACTAGAGACTAGGAGGACTGCTCCAGGATATAGAAATTTCAACCTAGAAATGGGAGATGATCAACATGGATTTTATTACCGGATTACCATATTCACGCCGAAGGTTTGATTTCATATGGGTTATCATGGATAGACTCACCAATCATCTCACTTTCTATCAGTTAAGACTACCTTCTTGGCTGAAGATTGTGCTAAGTTATACATTAAGGAAATACTTTGACTTCATGGGGTTCGGATTTCTATCATATTGGACAGAGGTGGCCAATTTGCTACGACTTTCTAGAAATCATTCTTACAAGGATTAAGTACAGGGATCAACCTTAGCATATATTTTCACCCACAAACAAACGGCCAGGCCAAACGCACTATTCTGATGCGGGGGGACACGTTACGAGCTTGGGTTTTGGACCTCAAAGGAAGTTGGTAGGACCATCTACCACTCATCGAATTTTCTTACAACAAGTGCTACTATGCTAGCATTTGGATGGCACCGAATGGACGGAAGTGCAGATCTCCAAACGGCTATATCAAAATTGGTGAAACAAAGTTATTGGGTCCTGAGCATGTGCAACAAGTTGTTGAAAAGGGGAAAACAATTCAAAGTCAAATATTAACAGCCCAAAGCAAGAATAAATCTTACTTGGATAACCAATGACAAGATTTAAAGTTTTTGGTGGGAGACTGGGTTCTCTTGAAGGTGTCGCCTGTGATAGGTGTGATGAGGTTTGGCAAGAAAGGAAAACTCAGCCCCTGGTTTATCGGACCATATCGGATTATTCTAAGAATTGGTCTCCCATGTTACCCTGATTGAAGATATTCAAGTCACAGAGGACCTATCTTACGAAGAAATTTCGGTGGCTATCCTAGATCGTCAAGTTCGTAAGCTGCGAACCAAAGAGATACCTTCAGTTAAAGTACTTTGGAGAAATAATAATACAGAAGAAATAACATGGGACGGTTGAAGGGATATGAACTCCAAGTACCCTTATTTTTTCCATACAACTGGAAGTAACAAAGAGATCACTATGGGCACTACCCAATATAAGTAGAGACCTCTGCAAGGAGTGACTACGATCCAATATTCGAGGATGAATGTTCCAAGGGGGGATGATGTTACGACTCACACATTTCCCCCCACCTATGAAGTTGGAGATTAATGGAGTTTTGACACAACAAATTAGACGGCGGCACGTCATAAGGACAAGAGGCGGCATTGTTTTGCCAAATTATGGCAGTTGTCCTATCGGGCATTGTGGCCGCCACGGGGCGACCCATTTGATAGTTGAGGCGGCATAATTTCCTATACTAGGTATAAAAGGTAGAGTAGTTCTCTTCTCTTTCATTCTAGGAGATATCACCCACTTTAGCTCACCCAAAATACTCCAAACCCCTCTCTAGAATTGTCAATGGTCTAAGGTGGAATTAGAGGTGAACGTCACAGGATCTAGCGCGAACAAGCTTGAAATCGTTACAATAATATCTGTTGTTTTGCTATATAAATTTATGAAGATTCATTAGAGGCGGAGTTAATCACCATAGGAACATAAGAATTCAGAAAGTGTAACTAGTTCTTTGAAAATGTATGTAAGGCAACCTTCTTTCTTGGCATAATTTGGATAAACGTCTCTCTCAAAAGGATGTCTGTGTTGATAGATTGTTTTGTTCTAAGCATTCTCAATAACGTTGCTTCTGTTCTCGTACATTTTACAGGTAAAATATGCTTCCAGCCTGAGATGTTCCTAGTTAGTATCTTGAGGTCACAAAATTTGATTCACTCTGAGTTACCTTAGTATTTCTTGAAAATGATCTTGCATGCCACTAATATATGTGTATCTATTTTTGCTTACCGTGACGCGCTATAGATGGTCGGGCACGACACCTAATGTTCAAGCACTGATCAATTAGGTATGATGAGATTTAATGAGAACGGGTTCGACCGAGCTCTCTATGTGGCCGCGTATTGAATGATGTGCTATGAAATAATACTGAGCCCTTGTGTGGTCAGGCATGATCGAGATCTCTTGAGGCCGGGTACAACTGAGACATTCTGAGGTCGTACGACGTGATGCAAGAATAAAACTTTACCGAGTCCTCTACGAGGCCGGGTACGATATGAAATGATATGCCCCAAAGAGTGGCTGAGTAATATTATATTATTTAAACCGCATCGTCTCTAGTGGTGGCTTAACGTTTTATAAAGCTTGCACACTTATAAGGTTCTATGGTTTCCACAGTTACGTCCTCGATGGCCTGTCCTCAGTAATCAGGTTGATATCATGTATTTATATCTCTTATGTTATATCATTGGTTTGCATGCCTTCTTAGTCTTACATACTCAGTATATTTTATGTATTGATGCCCCTTCCTTTGGGAACTGTGTTCAAGCCCACGGGTACCGATAGGCCCGGTGATGCTCCATTTTTGGTATTGGGGGGGGAGGGGGCATCCCAACCAAGTTTTTTTTTATGGTACTCTAGAGGCTTGCAGACGAGTGTTTGGAAGTCTGTAAAAGTAAATGTTGTAATGACCTTATTGGCAACGGTTGTGTATGCATGTACATACAATATTAAGATTTCTCCATCAGTCAATCATGATCATTTGAATGTTAATTCGGAGACCTTGTTGGCCCAGATTTTATAGTGTAAGGTCTAAGTATGAACATCCATTTGCACGGGCCTTGGGCACCAATTGCTGGTAGCACCTTCCAAGGCTGAGGTGTGACAGCTCGGACGTTTGTGTCATATTGCGGGTCATAATATGCGGGAGTGTTTCCACAAGTGAAGGAGCAGCGGTGATGTGGATTCAGCTATATCTTAGCGATCATCAGCAGCACCCCCTCCCCGCCACAAGGCGAAAGAGGGTATCGAGCAAGAGTGGCGACCAGGGTTATATGTATTCCTCTGAGGACCAACAGGGTCACAATCTGCCGTACGACAAAGATATGGGTAATTTATCCATTCATTTCTCTAGAGTATAGCATGATGATAGCCCTAAGGTTTTTTGTTATTAATAGTATCTAGATTATGGTATTATTTTGACGAGTTAAGTATTGGAAGATCATTTGGGATTAGAGAGCTTTATGTAGGATGAATCATAAATCATAGTTTAAAACTGTTGCCTACTCAAAGAAGTCGAGCCAATATAGTTATTTTATGTTCCGTGAGAGTACGCATAAGTAAGTTGAACGAACTAGAAGTGTATTGTTCCCTTATGGATCTCTAACAATCATATATTGTTAGTGTTCCCATAACCAATGATGCCATAAGCATAAGATAACTTACAACTAAGAGTATTAGTATGCTTAATGTTAGTCTTCCATGAAGTCGTATCCTTGCATTCAAGGAAATGTTCCCAAGGCGGGGAGGATGTAACATCCTGTATTTTTCATATGTTAAGCTACGTCATGAGTTAGTTGTCGTATGCTCAGAGAGCTAGGCTATTCCTTAGTTTAGTGATTATGACTATGTTTAGCATGTTTCGGAAGGGTTAGTGGTTAAGTGAATCAAAGCATGTGAATTTGCACAAAATTTCCAACTTATGGAATGACTTACGGGCTGTACATTAGAGGTACATGCCAATGTTAGAACCCATACATTTGGGGTAATATTAGATGTGCTTAGCATGCTAATGAGGTCATGTTGTGAGGTATTTGAATTTTATAATATTTGTATGTTAAGTGTTGAAGTCAAGCAAATCGTAAAACAAAAGTCGGCAAAAGTAATCGCAAGTTACATTCATAAGTTTACTAAAATTTGGGTCTGATGTCACTGAGATTTTCTCCCATATACATGGAGTTACAGGGTGATCCACCCACCAAATCTAGTGTCTACGAGTCATACGAGTCTAATTTCCAACACATTAAAGTGTTCGTTGACACAACGTAAAGGTAGGTAAATATGTGCATTTTAGCTGGACTGCACAGGCAGCCCCATGGGACCCACATAGGCAGTAGATTATTTTTGATGTTATAAAGCGGTGCCTCCCTTTCCACACATCATTAATTATCCAAAATAGAACCTTATGCTCCCTAAATTCTCCTAAAGAATCTCCCTATCGTTCAACCAAATCCCCTAAAGGTTTTGAAGTAATTCTTCCTCCGAAAAGATCGTATTACTCGTACAAGTTTAGTTCTCACTTGTTGTTGATGAGCTGGAGATTTATTCCTTCGTGTGAATACATGAGCTTTTACTTTAGATATGCTTAGATGATACTAGTTAATGGTCAAATGTTGTAGTCGAATTGAGGATTGTTTGCAGGATGTTTTGGGGCTGTTCTTGTTGCTTTTGAGGTGTGATAAGTGGTTATTTAACAACTTATTTTAGTAACTTTTCTTTAGTTTTTGTACCCTTTAATTATAAGATGAGGTAATTTATGGTGTGCATTGCCAGTATTTCAGGTACAATGAGTCGTGAAGAGAATTAAGATCAAATGAGGTGGATTTGAGCAAAAATAAAAAAAGTTGAAGAAGTGCAAATGCATTCAAATATCTCGCATCTATGGAAAAATGGTTGCATCTATGGACTTGCATCTACGAGGAAGTTCCCACATTTGCGGAATTGCTAATGTTCCCCTGAGGACGCATCTGCATATAAACATCCGCGTCTACGGAGCCGCTTCTACAATGAATTCTCTGCTTCTGTAGAGTAGCAAGTATTCCACAAGACTTGCATCTGCGAGAGGATCCCATATCCGCGGAGTCGCACCTACGATGATTCTTTTACGAGTGCGGCCAATGGGCTTTAGACCTGGCAAATTTGCCATTCCACATTTTCTTGATCCTAAACCCAAAAATACATGGCGTCGCTGATTTTGTAGGACATATTTTGGGCAGAGCTTACAAGCTCTGCAGCTAGGGTTTCTTGCACCACACTTGGGAGTTGAAGATTTTAACTCTTTGGACGAGATTTTCTTACCCTTTTTACTTATTTCTCCATTCCTTGATTTGTAATTAATATCTAAGTGTATAGTATTTAGTCCATTACTTGAATCTTGTTTATGGGAATATTTATTATTAGTGTTTAGATTGAATCTCTTGATATGCTTATGTATTGGATGATTTTTATTAATTATCAAGTGAGTTATTGTTTCTTTAATTATTCTTGTTCTTTAATATTTCAAAAGGGATTATCTAACTCTAGGACTCGCACATTAACTTCGAATTAATCTTTGGAAGGTAATTTGGAGTTGGGAAAGATTAATTAACAAGAACTTGAGGCGTTAACCCTCACTTTATAGATTCTACCTAGGGATAGGATTGAATTACTTGTAGCCATATTCAGGTGCACTTAATCTCTTAATTGTCATAGGAATAATTCAATTAGAAAGTCTTATGTCTTTAGAAGAAGCTAATACATAACAATTATCCGAGGCTAATTGATATAAACTCGCTTATATTTGTAAAATCGTGAAATACATTGGATCACTACTTGAGTGTAATTCTCGTTGTTTCCATGCTTGTAGCCATTGATCATCTTGCTTTTTTTCTAGGTTAGCTTACATTTTTTCATTTAGATGTAATATTTTCTCAAAACCCTTTTAGTGTTTGGCTTAGCATATTAAGCGATAATTCTCTTACTTGCTTAATCTCCTACATATTGTTCCATGTGGGAATCTATAAGGCCCCGTAAGAATTTTACCTAAAACCCGGGATTTTGTGGTGCCGAGGTAGGCAATTATATTTGAGGGTTGTAGATCCGCCACGGAGTGAAGCAGAGAAATGGGCAAAGTTTGGAAGTTATTTTGCGGTCAATTATGTGACCACATAATCATTTCGCAGGCCGCACATCCATCGCAGAACCACCATGAGGAATTTCAGAAGGAGGTTCGGCAGTTCTTTATGTAACCGCATAATAGGTTTGTGGACTACAGACCTATCGCATACTTGCATAGAACTGCCCAGTTCCTGAGGACCATTATACGGTCCATTTTGCAGACCACGAAAGTGTTATGTGGTTGCATATGCGACCGCAAATCGGCATGGGGGATTTATTTTTCTAATTATATAACCCAACCCCATTTTGTTTTAATTGTCCATAAAGGTCATTTTTGAGGGGTTATCTAGTATTTTAGAGAGAGGAGAAAGCTATTTTAGAGAGAGAAAAGGGAGGATTAGAGATTTCACTACTCAACTTGGATTAAGCCTTGGAATTTCATCAAAAGGAACTTGCTAGGGTTTCTAAAAGGTAAGAATTTCTTCCCCCAATTCTCCAATTTCGAATTTTGGGTTGGTTATGGGTGATAAGGGTAGACATATCACATGCATGAGCCAATAGGAATTATGGGGAAGTTGTTAGATAACCTTGGGTAGTTTTGTTGTTGAGTTGGTTAAGGAAAGGTTGGGTTCTTATTGTAGCATCTCTTACCATACGAATTCCTCTAATTGTGCTTGTAATTCTCCCCTCTCCTAAAAATTGGCATCGTTAGGAGTGTTAGGACGACGTTGTTACACCACCGAAGGCTCCTTCGAGGTATGAAGGCTAAACTTTTCTTCTAGCATTGGAATTCTCGTATTCTTACAAGACTCCATCATGTGTAGTTTTAACTTGAAACACTGTTGAGGTGGGATATTCAAGCTAGTAAATTGATTCTCAAATTGTTTAATGTGTTCAAACCCTCATGTGTTAGTGATTTTATATTTTGACTTAATTATGTTATACCCCTTTTTGTGAAGAAAATTTTGTACGAAATCAACACGATCAAATTCTTGTTTCTTATATAATGAAATCTTATGAACTTATACTTGTTAAGGCCAAAGATGCCAAATGGTTGATTTGAAAAGTAATCTTTTGTACAAACTATAATCGTTTTGGGAATCCGAATTGTGGCATTGTGAATACGCCTCCACCCGCGCACATTAGGGTGAGGCGGCGGTAGCGATTCTGATTGTGAATACACCTTCACCCGCATAGATTGGGGTGGAACGGCGGGGCCGCTTTGTGTAGAGATTTTGATTGCGAATACACGTCCACACACACACATTGGGGTGAGGCGGCAGGCCACTTTGTGTAGAGATTGTGATTGCAAATACACCTTCACCCGCACACATTGGGGTGAGGCGTCAGAGCTATTTTGTGTAAAGATTGTGGTATTGTAATTACACCTCCACCGGCACGCATTGGGGTGAGGCGGCAAAGCCGCTGTGTGTAAAGATTATTGCATTTGGGTAAAGGTCATATAAAGGATTCCCAACTACAAATTTATAAATGTTGTTAAAAGCTTTAAACTAATTTGCTATCATTTTTAATGGCTATTTAAGCTCTTTTTTTGCTTCCATGATTCTTCACATTCATGTTGCACTTCTAATCATTTGAAGGGGTTTTTTGGTTTTCATACTAGTACTATTTGACATGTACTAACGTCCCTTTTTCCGGGGGTGCTGCATATTTAATGGATGCAGGTGGTTCCACAGCAGGCGACTTTGATTAGTGAGAGCGGTGCACCTTTTTCCTAGCTGACTTGGTTAGCCCCACTTCATTTTGGGGTCGTATATTTTTTGCTCCTTTTGCATTTAGTTTTGAGGTATAGCGGGGGCCTTGTTGTCGGCGCTATTATTGTACTCCTTAGTATATGTATATTAGAGACTCCACAGACATATTGTGGGTTGGGAAGGTCAACTAGTAATGTTTCATTTGTACCACATGTTCCACTTCAAAACAAGAAAGTGTTTGTATTTTGAGACTTAAAAATGATGTAACTAATGAAATGTATCTTCTCTTAATTCATGGGTAAGTTCTAATAGAAAGCATTGTACAAGCTTGCTTGGCTGGGTTATCACGGTTGAGTGTCGGTCATGCTTTCCGAGGTCGAGGCATGACAAGCTTAGTATCAGAGCCTAAGGTTTTAAAGTGTCCTATGATGTCTCAGAGCCGTGTCTAGTAGAATCCTTCTTATCGGTGTGTTGTTGACCACATCTACAATTAGGAGGCTACTTGGGCATTTAGGAATTCCACCCTTCTTTGATTTTCTAGATCGTGCAATAAGGCTGATTATAAGACAGTTCTTCTTCTAACTCGTGAATTTCTCTAATTTTCAGTATATGGCGCCTAGGAAGAAAGAAAGAACTGGCCAATGAGCCAATGTCACCCAGGAATGGCAGCTAATCCTATACTCGATGATGCAAGTGAGCACCCAAGGGGTTAGGACATCCCCCCTGTTACTACTCTGCCTGATTCCACAACTCATGCTCCGACTGCACCAATCCCTACTTCTACTGAGTGTGCAGCTATTCCACCGCCGACTGATATTACAGTTCCACTCCAGCCCTACCTTCCGGTCCCTGTGTTTCTGATGGGGACCTTAGGGGAGCCATACGGATGTTGGCTCAGATAGTGGCTTCCCAAGGCCAGAGATTGAATGTTGCACCTACCACTTCTAGTCAGCCAGGGGATTCTATTAGTTCCAAGGTGAACAGGTTTCTTCAGTTGGATCCTCCAGTGTTCACATGTACTGATCGCGAGGAGGACTCCTAGGACTTCATTGATGAGATGTACTAGACTCTCCAAGTTATACGTGCTACTGAGACAGAGGAAGTGGATTTGGCCTCCTACCGCCTGAAAGAGGTGGCATGTTCTTGGTTCAAGATGTGGGAGGAGTCCCATGAGGAGGGGAGCCCTCCGGCTAGGTGGAGTGGGTTTGCCGACACCTTCATTGAAAATTTCTAGCCTACGAGACAAAGGAAACCTGTGTCGCTGAGTTTGAGAGTCTGAAATAAGGCAGCATGAGTGTGTGGGAGTATCAAATGAAGTTTGCATGCTTGTCCAAGTGTACCATCTACTTATTGCCCACTATGGAGGCTAAAGTGCGCCAGTTTGTGCAGGGCCTTAGCTCCTTGGTTATTAATGAGGCCTCTACAGCTGCCTTGAATTCTTATTTGAACTATGGTAAGATGGTGTCATTTTCTCAAGCCAAAGAGACCCAAAAACTAAAAAATATAATGGAGAGAGAGGGTAGCAAAAAGGCCCGGTCAGTGGGCAACTTTAGTGGCACTTTTGGTGGTGGTGGTGGTAGGTCAGAATTTAGGGGAGGGTCATCAGGGCCATCCCAGTCCTTTACATAGTCTTTAGTCAGTGCACTGCTATCAGGGCCCAGTCAACAGCACTAGAGCCATTTTGAACCCAGTAAGGGCTACTGAGGATCCTACCAACAAGGTTGGCCCTGAGGGAGATTTCAGCAGCAATGGAGGCCCCATGCCCTAGGTGTGGAAAGGTGCATTCTGGGTGCTACGGGTGCGGTATCAATGGTCACATTTAGAGGGATTGTCGTTCGTCCTGCCAGGCTGAGTGTAGGGGTATGACGCAGCCAGCCAGTTTTGTAGCTACTATATCTGCAGCACCTCCCTCGGTTCGAGGCACTCAAACGCCTGCAGGGCATGGTGCAACTAGTTATGGTACCCAGAGCTCGGAAGGGCCCAACAGGTTTTTTTCTATGAGGAGGCATCAGGATTCAAAAGCTTCTACAGATGTTGTCACATGTATATTGCCTGTCCAATCTCATGATGAATATGCCCTTATTGGTCCCGGTTCCACTTTGTCATATGTCACTCCTTATGCTGCTATGGAATTTGGGATAGAACCAGAACAACTTTATGAGTCGTTCTCTATATCTACTCCGGTTGGTGAGTCCATTATGGCGGCGCGGGTTTGTAGGGATTGTGTTGTCATGGTGCGTGTCGGGATACCATGGCCGATCACATTGAGTTGGGGATGGTTGATTCTTTTGTAATAATGAGAATGGATTGGCTTTATTCCTGTTTTACCAAGCTTGATTGCCGAACCAGAATCGTTAGGTTTGAATTTCCAAATGAGCCAGTTATTGAATGGAAGGGGGATGATGTGGTGCCGAATGGTAGATTTATTTCTTACCTTAAGGCCCCGAAGATGATCAACAAGGGGTGTATTTACCATTTGGTCCAGGTTACGGACACCAATGTTGAGGCATCTACACTTGACTCCGTGCCTTTTGTGAATAAATTCCCGGAGCTCTTTCCGGATGAGCTCCTTAGGATCCTACCAGATAGGGAGATTGATTTTGGGATTGATGTGATGCCAGGCACGTAGCCTATATCTATTCCACCTTACAGAATGGTACCGGCAAAATTGAAGGAACTAAAGAAACAATTGAAGGACTTGCTCGAGAAGGGTTTCATCCAGCCGAGTGTGTCTCCTTGGGGCACATCGGTTCTATTTTTAAGGAAGAAAGATGGATCACTAAGAATGTGTATTGACTATCGGCAGCTCAACAAGGTCATGATCAAGAATAAGTACCCACTGCCAAGGATAGATGACTTGTTTGACAAATTGCAGGGTGCTAAGTACTTCTCCAAAATTGATTTATGATCCGGGTATCACCAATTGAAAATCAGGGAGCAAGATATTCCAAAAACAACTTTTAGAACTCGATATGGGCTCTTTGAATTTCTTGTAATGTCCTTTGGCTTAACTAATGACCTCTCGGCTTTCATGGACCTCATGAATCAAGTCTTCAAGCCTTTTCTTGACTCCTTTAGTGATAGTGTTCATTGACGACATTGTTTTGTGTTCACGATGTAGAAAGAACCACGCTGATCATCTCAGGGCATTTCTACAGACTCTATATCAGCACATGTTCTCTACAATGTTTTCAAAGTGTGTATTTTGGCTCGAAACTGTCATATTATTGGGTCATGTCGTCTCCAAAGAAGGAATTAAGGTTGATCCGCAGAAGATCGCCACCGTGAAGAATTGGCTAAGGCTTACAACTCCAATAAAGATTTACAGTTTCTTGGGCTTAACTGGGTATTACAGGAAGTGTATGGAGGGGTTCGCTACCCTTGCCTCTCTATTGACTAAATTGACGCAGAATGTAGTTAAGTTCCAATGATCAGATGCTTATGAAAAGAGCTTCGATGAGGTGAAAGCAAGGTTTACTACGACACCGGTGTTGACCCTACTAGGGGTACGGAAGTGTTTGTGATATATTGTGATGCTTCGATAATTGGGCTAGGGTGTATATTGATGCAACATGGCAAGGTGATCGCTTATGCTTCGAGGCAACTCAAGAATCATGAGAAGAACTATCCAACACATGACTTAGAGCTCGCGGCGGTGGCATTTGCATCGAAGATTTTATGTCATTATTTATATGTGGTCCATGTTGATATATTCACGGGCCATAAGAGCCATCAATATATTTTCAAGCAGAGGGAATTGAATATGAGGAAGAGAAGATGGCTTGAGTTACTCTAAGATTACGACATGGATATCCTATATCATATGCCGAAGGCTAATGTTCTGGCAGATGCTCTTAACAAGAAATAATTGGTAGCTTGGCTCACATGGAGGCATATCAAAGGTCGTTGGCCAAGGAGGTTTATCGATTGGCTAGTTTGGGGGTTTGTCTTGTAGACTATAGTGAAGGAGGTGTGGAGGTGCAAAATATGGCTGAATCATCGCTTGTTGTGGAAGTCTAGGAGAAGAAATACGATGATCCATTGTTGGTACAATTGAAAGAGGGGATTCATAAACATAAGACTATGGCTTTTTCTCTTGGCATGGATGATGGTATGCTAAGGTGCCAAGGGCGATTACGTGTTCCAAATGTAGATGGTCTCCGTGAAAGAATCATGACCGAGGCTCACACTTCTAGGTATTCCATACACCTAGGCTCTACAAAGATGTACCATGAGCTTAAGGAAGTCTATTGGTGGAATGACATGAAGAGGGATGTGGTGAACATTGTGGTAAGATGTCCAAATTGTCTGCAAGTGAAGGCCGAACAACAAAGGCCCGGTCACGGAACATAGAAATTCCGATGTGGAAATGGGAGATGATCAACATGGACTTTGTGGTAGGATACCTCTCACTCCTCGAAAGTTCGACTCGATTTGGGTGATTGTGGACCGACTCACACAATCGGTGCACTTCCTACCTGTTAGGGCTACTGACACAGCAGAACAATATGCTCAGTTGTACATCAAGGAAAAAGTAAGGTTGCATGGCACTCTAGTTTCTATTATCTCCGATCGAGTGGCACAGTTCACGATTAATTTCTGGAGGAAATTTCAGCAAGGATTGGGTACCTAGGTGAATCTTAGTATAATTTTTCATCCACAGACCGACGGGCAAGCAGAGAGGACCATTCAGACGCTTGACGATATGTTGCGCGCTTGTGTTCTTGATTTCAAAGGTAGCTGGGATGATCATGTGCCACTTATAAAATTTGCCACAACAACGGTTATCATGCTAGCATTCAAATGGCACCGTTTGAGGCTTTAGATGGCAGGAGATGTAGATTTCTGTTTGGGTGGTTTGAGATTGGGGATGCGGAGTTGATAGGGCCAGACCTTGTGCATAAGCTTACGGAGAAGGTTAAGATCATTAAGGAATGGTTGAAAACTGCCCAGATCTTCAGAAGTCCTATTAAGATGTACATCGTAGGGATTTGGAGTTCCAAGAGGATGATTGGGTAATTTTTAAGGTTTCCCCCCCATAAAGTGTATAATCCGCTTAGATAAGAAAGGAAAATTGAGTCTGAGGTATGTCATACCATACAGAATCGTTAAGAGGATTGGTCGGCTGGCTTACACGCTTGAACTACCTCCGGAGATGTCGTTAGTACACCCGGTGTTTCATGTATCCATGTTGAAGAAGGTGGTTGAAGATCCGTCGCTTATTGTTCCGGTTGAGACTATAGAGGTTAATAAGGGATTGACTTATGAGCAACAACGAGATTGCCTTGGTGAAAGTGATATGGAGAAACCAACAGGCCGAAGAGGCCACCTGGGAAGCCGAGGAAGAGATGAAGAAGAAGCATCCTCATTTGTTTGAATAACTATGTAGTTGTGTCCATGATGTTAAAAGCCAACTTTCTACAAATTATGTTTCCCCTGCACAGTTTATGTTAAGGATACTCTTTCTTGGTAAAATAATGTTTATGGCATCGTGGCCGGTGTCGTTTACATGTTGTTTTACGTTGTTGTAATATGTTATGTTGTTAGGACTTGTTTGGAGATTCTCTGGTAGGTGGATAGGCCCAATTATAGGGGAGACTCTAGCGAAACTTTTGGGAATTTAGGGAGTTAACCAAAATTTGGAGCTGCTGGTATGTGAAGTAACAGTTGGGTCGCATTAGATGCTAATGGCGGATCATGACCATCATTCGAGGACAAATGATCCTAAGCGGGAAAGGATATAAGGTCCCATGAGAATTTCGCCTAAAACCAGGGATTTCAAGGTGTCGAGATAAGCTAATGTATTTCAGGTTGTAGAGATTGTGATTGCGAATACACCTAAAACCATATGGGTCATTTTGAGGGGTTATATGGTATTTTAAAAAGAGGAGAGAGCTATTTTAGAGAGAGAAAGGGGAGGATTCAAGGATTTCACTACTCACCTTGGATTAAGCCTTGGAAGTTCATCAAAAGGAACTTGCTAGAGTTTCTAAAAGGTAAAAATTTGTTCCCCCAATTCTCCGATTTCTAATTCTGGGTTGGTTATGGGTGATCAGAGTAGACATATCACATGCATGAGCTAATAGGGATTATGGGGAAGTTGTTGGACAACCTTGGTTGGTTTTGTTGTTGAATTGGTTGAGGAAAGGCTGGGTTATCATTGTAGCAGCTCTTTCCATACAAATTCCTCTAATCATGCTTGTAATTCTCCCCTCTTCTATAAATTGGCATAGTTAGGATTGTCGGGACGTCGTTGTTACACAACAGAAGGCTCCTTCGAGGTATGAAGGCTATATTTTTCTTCTAGTATCGGAGTTCCCGTATTCTTATAAGACTCCGTCGTGTAATTCAAACTTGAAACACTATTGAGGTGGGATATTCAATCTAGGAAATTGATTCTCAAATTTGCATAATGTGTTAAAACTCCCATGTGTTAATAATTTTCTATTTTAACTTAATTATGTTATACACCGTTTTGGGAAGAAATTTTGTACAAAATCAATGTGATCAAATACTTGTTTCTCATATGATGAAATCTTATGAATTTTTACTTGTTAATGTCAAAGGTGCCAAATGGTTGGTCTGTTTGTATTAACTATGATCGTTTTGGGAATCCGAATTGTGGCATTGTGAATACACCTCTATATGCACACATTGGGGTGAGGCGCCGGGGCCGCTTTGTGTAGCGATTATGATTATGAATACACCTCCACCTGCATACATTGGGGTGAGGTGGCAGGGCCGCTTTGTATAGAAATTGTGATTGCGAATACACCTCCACCTGCACACATTGGGGGTGAGGCGGTAGGGCCGCTTTGTATCGAGATTGTGATAGAGAATACACCTTCACACACACACATTGCGGTGAGGGCCCAGGCCGCTTAGTGTAGAGATTGTGGCATTGTGGTAGAGGTCATATAGAGGATTCCCAACATGAAATTTTATAAATGTTATTGAAAGCTTTAAACTAATTTGCTATGGTTTTTAATGGTTATTTAAGCTCATTAATTGCTTCTATGATTCGTCACATTCTTGTTGCACTTCCAATCCTTGAGGGGTGTTTGGTTTTCATACTATTACTTTTCGACATATACTAGCACCCCTTTTTTGGGAAGGGGGGAGGGGGACGCTTCATCTTTAATTGATCCAGGTGGTTCCACTGTAGGCGGCTTTGATCAATGATATCGGTGCACCCTCTTACAGCTGACTTGGTGAGCCCCACTTCATTTCGAGGTCGCATATATTTTGCTCCTTATGCATTTAGTTTTGAGGTATAACGGGGGCCTTGTTGCCGGTACTATCATTGCACTCCTTTGCATATATTAGAGGCTTCGTAGACATAGTACGGGTAGTATGTTTGTCTTGGGAAAGTCAAACTAGTATGTTGTATTTGTACCACATGTTCCACTTCAAACAATGAAAGTGTTTGTATTTTGAGACTTAAAAATGATGTAACTAATGAAATGTATCGTCTCATAATTCATGGGTGAGTTCTGATAGAAAGCATTGTACAGGCTTGCTCTGCCGGGTTATCTCGGTTGAGCGCCGGTCGCGCTCCACGAGGTTGGGGCGTGACAAAAAAGAGTGTTGAGAAAATATTATATCTAAAAGAAAAAATGTAAACTAACCTAGAAAGAAAGTAAAATGATCAATAGCTACAAGCATAGATACAATGGGAATTCTATTCACGTAACGATCCAAAGTATTTCATTATTTTACAAATATGAGTGAGTTTATGTTAATTAGTCTAAGATAATAATTCTATATTAGCTTCTTCCCAAGACTTATAGGACTCCATAATTAAATTATGCCTAAAACAATTAAGAGATTGAGTATGCCTGAATATGACTACAAGTGGTTCAATCCTATCCCTAGGTACAATCTATAAAGTGAGGGTTAACGCTTCAAGTTCTCATTAATTAATCTTTACAAAATCCCAAAATTACCTTGTCCAATATTAATTCGAAGTTAATGGGCGAGCCTAGGGTTAGTTAATCCCTTTTAAAACACTAAGAACAAGAATAATTAAAGAAACAATAACTCACTTAATAATTAATAAAGATTATTCAGTACATATGCATAACAACATATCTAATCCAAATAATAATAATGAATATTCCAATAAATAAGATTCAAGTAGTGGAATAAATACTAAACACTTAGGCATTCAATACGGATCAAGGAATTGAAAAAATGATTAAAAAGGGTAAGAAATCTCATCCAAAGTCTTCAAATTCCAAGTGTGGTGCAAGAAACTCTAGCTCCAAAGTTTGTAAAATCTTCCAAAGATGTCTTCTAAAATACGCTAGTTCGTGTATTTGTGGACTAAGGATAAATAAAAAAATTTGAAATGGCAAATTTGCCCTGGTCTGAAGCTCGTTGGTCGCACCTGCAGAGGAATCATCGTAGGTGCGGCTCCACAGATGCGAAATTTTTGTCGTACATGCGAGTCTTGTGAATACTGGCTACTCTGTAGAAGTAGGCATTTCACCATAGAAGCGACTCCCCAAATGCAGATGTCTATGTGCAGGTGAGATCTCAGGTAACATTAGCAATTTCGTAGATGCGGGCACTTCCTCGTAGATGTGAGTCCGCAGATGCGACCATTTTTCTGCTGATGCGAGATAATGGAATGCATTTGCACTTCTACAACTCTTTTTTGCTCAATTCCACTTCGTTTGATTTCAGTTCTCTTCAAGACTCATTGTACTTGAAATACTAGCATGCGCACCACAAACTACCTCATCTTATTGTTAAAGATACAAAAACCAAAGAAAGAGACTAAAATAAGTAGTTAAATCACCACTTATCAACACCCTCAACTTAAAGTTTTTGCTCGTTCTCAATCAAATCAAAACCAAAAATTCAATGAAGCTCTACCATTTAAAGCTCAATTAGCATCGCTATTATTCCAAATCATATTCAAATTAAACACAACACTTATGAATTTGGTTCGTACTAATAACTAGGCTACGAGCATGTGAACTTTAACCAAATAACTCTTTCATTTAAAAACACAGTCTCAAGAAAGCAAAAGAGTTTCAAAATAATCAACTGACATCAACCATGCCATAAGAAATGACTCAAAAGCACTAGTCTACTAAATATGCTCATGTTACTCAATTTAGAATTTGTTAATGTCATCAATCCATCGTAATCCATATGCCCTCACAAGAAAAAGTCCACAAAATCACCATATTGACAACAATAACATAAGGGGAAGATACACGAAGTCACTCACTCTCAACAAAGAAGTTCAAGTGTTAGCAAATATCATGCCATAAGCTTGCCCTTTATTTTAATTCGCCGCAAATTTAAGAATTTCGGTTGGACATCCCATAAGGACTTTTTAAGCTTGTAATGTAGGCTTATGCAAGGGTAGGATAAGCATTTGGGTACAAGTTATTGCACCTTCCTTGAACACTACTTACATTTATCTTCTTTTTTTTTTTTTTTTTTTGTATTTCTTCTTTTTAAATCACATATGCCTTATTGATCTCTAGTTGCCACTGTTAACCACCTTGAATTTCGTAACGGCCCTCTAGTTGTGCTTTGTCTCTAATTTTCTGAAGACTCCCTTCTTGATACATACATATATATATATGTATATATGTATATATATATATATATATATATATTGAGTTTCTTCACATTACACAACTTCGAGGGATTTACTTCTACAGGCAATACACATCTCCCACTTTTTGCAATATACACCAACACCCCGACTTAGGCATTTATCCTAATTCTTATCATTTAAGGAGAGACGTGTTTATGAGAAGGAGTATTTCATAAAAAGGGTAAATGTTTGTAATATGGTAGCCAAAGAAAAGGTAAAAGGCTCAAATGGGGTTAACTTGTGATAATATTTATGCAATAGTACGTTGAAAGGCTAAAGAGGCTATTTCAAAGATAAAAAGAAGGCCAAACATCATCCCTCCAACCAAACATAACTAAGATTAGCATTGGAAGACCAACCGGCAAGTTTTAGATGATATAAATTAGCAAAAGAATTTTCTTTTAACAAAAACTAACACACATGGCACATGAACTAGTCAAAACGGATCAATTTCACTTCATAATAAGAACAATTACAAAAATATTATTCCAACTAGTGGGAAAAGAGTCAAAAAATGAGTCAAAAAGTTATCACAAAAATAATTCTTCCCGATGCAACTTAAATTTTCAATTTACAACACAAAATTTTGGAGGGGTATTCTCAATTCACAACTCACATGCAAAAGAATAATTTTATTAGTACCAAACAATCCAAAATTCTCCAAATAACTAAACATGACTAATTCTCTTAAGAAAGTTGTAGGGAAAAGTCACTCGATTCAAAAGAAAATATTACTCGGGAAAGAACCGTCGCATAAAGAAAACCCAAGGAGATTTATTAAAATGCATATCACTACTAAAACAATAAAAATAAAATAAACACAACCTACACTAGAAACTACTAATGAATATAAAATAACAAAAACGACTAATACACAACTACATCACCAACCACAAAATAAGTTCGACAAAGGCACATGATCATCCAGAATAGTAAAACAAGCCCGACAAGGGCACATAGTATCCATACAAAATCGTAAGCCCGATAAGGGCACAAGTCAATAATAGATCTACAAATGAACTGTACTGCCTAATGCCACCCCCAACTAAAAACGATGCATCAAACTAGCAGACTGCAGGAAAAGCTCATCACTGCCGTGTAAAACTCTGGGCCTTATCACCAGCATCATCATCGTCGTCATCAGCCGACAAGAAAGAATACTACTCACTGTAATCCTCATCTTCAATTGGTACCTTGTTGTTCGGTTACCCCCATTTGAAAATGGCCTTGAGGCCTCTCCATATTTTTACCTTGAATTTGCCATTCATCTGTTTTTCATTTTCTCAGCCGTGAAGTCTTCCTAAAGATCGACATGTGCCTTGGCCATCTTTCCATATGCTTCCTCAAGCCTGCTAACAGAAGCTGCTAACTTCTCATGATACTCTGCCTATTTTTTCTGAGCCTTCAAGTAGGTCTTAAATTTTACTTTGGTATAGTAGTCAGGCATAGGCTAGGAGTGCAAGGGTCCACTAGGGAGCTGTGACACTAAGTCACAGATGGAGTCAAACTCGGAATTAAGCATCTTAAATGGCCCCTCGGGCTGCATCGCCTGGGAGGACTCTTATCCAGCATCTGTGGTGATTTTTCTCTTCTTGCTTTTCGGTGCACTACCATCTCAAGTAAATCCCAATGGATGCAAGGGTTTGTTGGCTGGTATTCAATGATCGGTGTTATGCACATCAACATTCGCCCGCCGGCACAATTCTATGATCAAAGAAAGGAACATCAAGCCTGGACTGTCTTGCAACAAGTACTCTTTCAACTCCTGAATGATATAATAACCGACAATCACAGGAATGCGATCAAGTATGCATACGATTATCAGGGCCCTGACATAGGAAACAGCAAAGACATTCCCACAAGGTGATACTCTACTACAGATGATGTACAACCACATCTTAGACTCAGTTATTAAATCAATGGATTTTATGCCCTTCCTCTTGTTAGCCTACTTCATGCGTTTGTCTGCGTGATAATGTTTATACACTAGCCGATCTCCGTTGGAGCATGTATCTTTTTCTCGCATCGGCTCAAGTTGATTGTTTGAAAGCCCATAAACATTATTGATCTGCTCCCGTCCAATCAAGATGACGTCCAAATATAACTATTTTTCCCTTATGGTAAGTTCTTGGTTGTTGAAGTTTTTACTTAAGGTTCGCATAAAACTAGCTAACTCATTCCTCATTAGCATCGCACAGAATGGGCATGAAACACATCAAACATGTAGTCTGACGGTCGTAGTAATCTGGAAGTAGCTTAGCCAATCTTTCCTTGGAGATCCCTCTTTAATATAGGATCTTCTTTATAAGAAGGTTTTCATGGTACCAGCAATGAAAATCAGCGGACATGAATCCGCAACCTCTTCATCAATTTCATGGCCATGTGCAGCATTTTCAATCGTGTTAGGATGAATTTTCAAGGCTCGAAGTACCTATAAAATCAAAATCAAAATTAGTCGGGCATTAAAATCATGCTAACCAATTTAAAGCAATGCAATTAGGCTACAAAATCAAGCGGAACAGGTTTTGGAAGCTTCAATTGCAAAGCTACTGCCTTGCAGAAAATCTGCCGAGTCACCGCACTTGTGAAAAAAAAAGCGCATATGCGGAACTGCTCTTCTGCAATTTTTACAATGTAACCCACGTCGCACCTGTGGAAAAATCATCCCATGTGTGGGGCCGCATCTGAGGCCTTATCTCGCTGAAGCGATTTTATCAATTTTTCAGGAGCCTAGAAACATCCAATTTTAACCAATTCACACCATTATTCTGGCACGAAAATATAAGGCACATAGTAATTAAATTTCTCTCAGACAAATTGTCGAACACATGAAAATCACATAGAAATTTTTGATCCTTTAAATTAGTTGGGTATTCGGACGTCTCCCATTTTTATTATTCAAGAACACACAGCACACACAACTACACTCAACCAATTTCCTCGCCCTAACATTAACATTGATTAAGAAGGGAAAAAGGGACTGTGGGAACGAGCTATGGAGAAGAAGTAAAAGAATATGAGAGAAGAAGAAACTAGAAGTAGAGTATAGAGAGAGAGGAAGAGTGTACTCGAGTTGCCAATGTCTGAGCAGTAGCGTGCGGGAGATTAGTTGTGCAAGATATGAGAGGGGCTGGGATGGGAGTTGAGAGTGAAAGAAAGAAAGATTTTTACCTGCTGAAAGGGTGTCATATTCTTTAACCATACCCGACATGTCGCATCTGCGTAAATAAACGCTTATGTGATGCCGCTTCTGTGGCTTATCTTATGTTTATTTGCAAAAGCTGCATCTGCGGTATTGTGAGCGCTTTTGCAGTGACGCATCTGAGCACAATTTTTCTCAGGTGCGGTTACACCAGATATTTGATAGGCAAAACTGGGCAGCCATTGTTTTGGCTTGTCCCCAACACCTCATTCTCCTCAATTCAACTCTAAAAAATTTAAAACTTCGCAGATTAGCCAAAATAATATAATAAGCTATTCTTAAAAGAAAATTCCAAAAATGACTTAATATTTTTTAAAACGATGGGCTTCCAACCACCAAGCTCCGCATTTAATGTCGTGGCACAATGCAAGTTAATTTTATCACTTTTTCTCTCCATTTGGAGGATATGAATTGGGCACCTAACTTTGACTCACGTTTGTGACCATGAGTAGGGGGGGTGGTAAGTAGAAGACAAAGCCGAACACCTTTTGCTTCAATTTGCATTTCTTGGCTTTCATGTCAGGAATGTCATTTTGTCGTCTTGCACCTACAGACCTCAAAATGTACGGCGCTTGGCATTCCTCTTCGCAATTCCGCATTGATTTACGTGATTCAATTCCCATATCACCATACAACTCCAATGTCAAAAAGTGATTGGAATGAGATATCAAGCCTCCAAGTTGAAGTTTTGCCCGTATCTTGGCATCATCTTTTTCCCCGAACTAGAGTCAATTTCAATCCTATTTTCAATTACACCTGTTGACTCTAAATCTATTTTTTTCTTGGTTTCACTAACAAGCATGGAGTCAATTGGTAGATGTTCAATTCATGATTCAACCTCCAAAGCAGTTTGAAGACTATTTTCCAAGATATCCTCTAAGGCTTTTTGCTCTTTGTTTCCTACTTCAAGTAGGCAATTCATCATGAGTTTGAACTTTCTATTTTGCCCACCCTCATTTTCTTCAACTTCTAAAGGCCCTATAATAGTCAAAACCAACAGTAAAATCGTCATAGCGGAGGTTCATGGAAGGGAAGGACATATAAGCACAATTGCCAAAATGACCATTTTGACCACCATACCTATCACATGTACTCCACTTATAGGTTTGATATTGTGCGCACAATCTGCCCCCGGGAGAATTTAAATAATTTTTCCATGAGTGTGGTCCTCCACAATAAGGACAAGGGTCATCAAAGTTTGAACAACTACCATCCGACTAATTTTGGTTATATAATGGCATTTTCAAAACTAAGAAAAAGTCAAGAAAAAAAATAAAAAGAGATAAGAAAAATTAACTACATAAATATTCACAAGTTTGGACCAAAGCACGTACGCTTACTTCTCAGACAATCCATATGCGCCAAATTGTTCCCCGACAACTGCGCCAATTTTTATGACGTCCAAATCCACTTCTCAAAGAGTAAGCGGATGTTGATATAATATACCCAACTATGATCGGGGTTGAATCTGTCACGCCTCGACCTCGGGGAGTGCGACCGGTGCTCAACTGAGATAACCCGGCCAAGCAAACCTGTACAATGCCTTCTATCCGAACTCACTCATGAATTAACAGAATATACATTTCATTAGTTACATCATTTTTATGTTTCAAAATACAAACACTTTCATGGTTTGAAGTGGAACATGTGGTACAAATATAACATTACTAGTTTGACTTTCCCAACACCAACATACTAACCACACTATGTCTATGGAGCCTCTAATATATACAAACGAGTACAGTGATAGTTCCAGCAACAAGGCCCCGGCTATACCTCAACACTAAATACATAAGGCGCAAAAGATATACGACCCCGAAATGAAGTGGGGCTCACCAAGTCAGCTGGGAAGAGGGTGCACCGCAATCACTGATCAAAGCCGAGTATTGTGGAACCACCTGCATCCATTAATGATTCAGCGCCCCCTGCAAAAAGGGGGATTATTACATGTCGAATAGTACTAGTATGAAAACCAAACACCCCCTTCAAGGATTGGAAGTGCAACATCAATGTGACGAATCATGGAAGCAATAAAAGAGATTAAATAGCCAATAAAAACCATCACAAATTAGTTTGAATCTTTATTTAACATTTATAAATTTTAAGTTTGGAATCCTCTATATGACCTCTACCACAATGCCACAATCTCTGCACAAATCGCCCGTGCCGCCTCAACCCAATGCATGTGGGTGGAGGTGTAATCACAATACCATAATCTCTACACAAAGTGACCCTGCCGCCTCAACCCAATGTGTGTGGGTGGAGATGTATTCGCAATCACAATCCCTACACAAATCGGCCATGCCACCTTACCCCGATGTGTGCGGGTGCAGATGTATTCGCAATCGCAATCTCTACACGAAGCGACCATGTTGTCTCACCCCAATGTGTGCTTATGGAGATGTATTCGCAATCACAATCTTTACACAAAGCCGCTCTGCCGCCTCACCCCATTGTGTGCGGGTGGAGGTGTATTTGCAATTACAATTTCTACACAAAGCGGCCGGCCCGCCTCACCCCAATGTGTGCAGGTGGAGCCATATTCACAATCACAATCTCTATGCAAAGCGGCCGAACTGCCTGACCCTAATGTGTGCGGGTGGGTTATATTAACAATATCACACTTCCAATTTCCAAAATGATAATAGTTTATACAAAATATTTATTTTCAAATCGACTATTTGGCACCATTGGCATTAACAAGTATAAGTTCATAAGATTTCATCATATAAGAAACAAGAATTTGATCACATTGATTTCGTATAAAATTTTCTTCCCCAAAAGGGGTATAACATATTTAAGTCAAAATAGAAATTCATTAACACATGAGGGTTTGAACACGTTATGCAATTTGAGAATCAATTTACTAGCTTGAATATCCCACCTCAATAGCGTTTCAAGTTCGAACTACACATGATGGAGACTTGTAAGAATACGGGAATTCCGATACTAGAAGAAGAGTTTAGCCTTCATACCTCGAAGGAGCCTTCTGTGGTGTAACAACAATGTCCCAACACTCCTAACGATGCCATTCTACACAAGAGAGGAGAATTATAAGCACGATTAGACGAATTCGTATGGCAAGAGCTACTATAATGACAACCCATCATTTCCTCAACCAATTCAACAACCAAAACCACCTAAGGTTTTCCAACAACTTTCCCACAATCCCTATTAGCTCATCATGTAAATGTCTGCTCTCATCACCATAACTAACCCAGAGTTTGAAATTGGAGAATTGGGGGAAGAAACTCTTATCTTTTAGAAACCCTAGCAAGTTCCTTTTGATAAAATCCCAAAGCTTAATCCAAGTTGTAATGAAATCCTTGAATCCTCCCTTTTCTCTCTCTAAAATAGCTCTCTCCTCTCTCTAAAATATCATATAACCCCTCAAAAATTACCCTTATGGCCAAAAAATAAGAAATAGGGTCGGGTTATAAAACTAGAAAAATGAAGCCCTGATCCAGACCAATTATGCGGTCGCATAAAGGACCACAGAACCTCCTTCTGAAATTTCTCATGCTGATTCTGCGATGGATGTGCGGCCCGCAAAATGATTATGCGGTCTCATAATTGACCGCAATAACTTCCAAAATTTGCCCATTTCTCATATTCACTCTGCAGCGGATCTACGTTCCTCAGATTAGTTCTAATGCGGTCGCATAATGGACCATAGAAATGCCCTGTTCTTCTATATTTTTCTTCAACTCCCCAACGTACTATTCAACTCAAAAGGTCCGTACCGTGGCAAGCGGAATTTCTTCAACCCTCAAATACATTAGCTTACCTCAGCACCACGAAATCCCGAATTTTAGGTGAAATTCTTATGGGGCCTTACATTTTTAATGATTGACTTAGCATAATAAGTGATAATTATCTTACTTGCCTAATCGCTTAAATATTGTTCCCTATGAGATTCAACCCTGACTCATAGTTGGGTATATTATAATGCATGCAACAATATCCATTTAATCTTTAAGGAGTTGATTTGGACGTCATCAAGTTGCAGGACCTATGATGTTTGGTTGTGGTTGTTGATTGTGGTTTTGTTTGTTGTTATTCTAAACTCGAGGAATGAAAAATAAACCAGGGAGATGCTATCTAATTTATCGTACAATGAGCTTGTCGATTATTATCTAGTTGGTATGTTTCTCTTTTTGTTATTTGTTTTATTTATTTGTTAGAAACATTGGGAAGAAGCTGATTCCATTATCATTGTTGAAGGCTTGGTTTTAAGTATATGTTAAGGCTACTCCTTCCTCTCTTTATTATGAATTCCAAAATGATTTTCTTCCAAGTGTGATTCTGAGAAGTAGGACCTCACAGAGGCTCTTTTCGTGCATTCAGTAATTCCATGAATGTTCTGTTTGGTACTGCCCCGATAAGATGAGTTTCATATAATTATTGGCAGTCTTTTCTTCCCAAAAAAAGTGTATATTAGCCATATCGACACCTTTAGAAAGACTTATATAACTCGAGGAATGTTAGATAGAGTTTACATGTGAACTTTATGTGCTTTGTATTTATTGTATGCCATGATAAATATTACGAATATGTCAAGTAGCCTGGTAATTATATGCTAGCCTTGAAGATATGGGTTGATAACCTGGGAGTTATGGACTCGCTAGTCCTGGTGATATTAGCTCTATAGTCAAGAAAGTACAATTTCACTAATCCGGTAGCTAGCACATAGGTAGAAGATCCTATTGTGATACAACAGAGTAGTTGTTATGGGATTACGCAACTTGCGTACAATAGATTTAGAATATGTGTTAGTTGGTTTGGGTATTAGACCAAGGGCCCAAAGTAATGAGATAAAAAGACAACGAGATGTATCCAGGTTGGTAAGAGTATAATATATGCCTTGCAGGTTGCCTTGTTACTTGAGATATATGTTCATTTCTTTTACTCATCATTCCTTCATTTGAGTTCTCTACACAAATTTGATTATTCAGTTGACTTACATATTCAGTACATTTTTCCGTACTGATGCCACTTTGTTGGGGGCGCTGTGTTTCATGTTGCAGGTTAAGATAGATAGATTGACAAATCTCCAGGGTAAGCAGTTTTAGAGTTTAAAAGTTGATTGGTAAAACACTATATCATTCGGAGTGCAGCCGAGTCTAGAGGTCTTTTGTTTTGGTTATGGATATAGACTTTATGCGTAGGTCGGGACCCTGCCCCGACCATGTTTATGTCAGATACTTTTAGAGGCTTTTATATATGCATAAGTACATGTTGTCAGTCGTACCAGTTTATATGGATGCCTTGTTGGCCCGTGTAGATGTACTTTTTGGAGTTGTTTATATATCTATGTAACGATACTCACGGTGGCCTTTTCGAGCCCTTATATGCATATCATTTTGGGAATGTTATAAGCTTATGTCATAAATTATGGCCTTGTCATCCCAAATCTTTCTATGTACGTTGTGATACATGATTTATAAGCTAGGCACCAGGTGCCCGCCACACCTCCACAGGATTGGGGCATGAAATACTTTGTATCACAGCGAAGTTTGGGTCCTAGAGAGTATACAAAGCCGTGTTTAGTAGAGTCTTGCTTATGTGTGTATTGTACGCCTTATAATCAGGAGGCTATAGGGCATTTCGAGTATGTTACCTTTCTTTTATCTCCAGATTGTGCCATAAGGTTGAGTCATAGGAGTCTAATGTGCACTCGTGCTTTATTATGTGTTTACAAAGATGCCTATAAGTAGAAAGGGAACAATTAATCGTCCGATAGATGTAGTGGTAGGTGAGAGGACTAGTAATATGCCACCAATAGATGAGGTCCAGATAGAGGCCCAAGGTGAGATGCCCTCTCAGGTATCCCCAACCCCACCAGTACCAGAAGTTCTCCGAGGATCTCCAATACTACTAGCGCCACCATTTGGTTCTTCTGAGAAAGATTTGAGGATGCAATACGATTATTGACACAGATAGTAGCCCCACATGCATAGTAGAAAATGAGGGAATCTTTGAATGCTGGACTTCTAGATATATCGACTAGTTCGCGGGTACGAGAAGTCATTACCCTTAGTCTGCTAGAGTTTACAGGGTCAAGCCCTCAAGAGGACCCATAGAACTTTATTGACGTGCTCATGAGGACATTAAAGTCATGCATATTACAGAGACAGAAGTGATAGAGTTAGTGCCATGACCCAAAATTTCACCAAGTCATGGTGGCACCTAACCCAACCTGCTAGGTAAGCCAAATAGTATAAGAGACTACTATAGTAGGATACAACACAAAATGTGTAATTTAGCAAAAGAATTCAACATAAATATCCCAAGGACTCGTAGTACAAGTCATGAACCACTATGATTTAGATATACAAAGTTGATATGAAGAATAAATATAATATATGTTTGAAGATTACATATACAAAAATAAAGTCCTAAACTACAATGAGCAAGAGGTCGCTTGAATATGGAATGTTGTTACATCTTCAATGCAAGACTTCGTCTTCCACAATAACTCAGCTCAAAGATCTGCATGCCAAGTGCCAAAGTATCTTGACTAACTTCGGTGAAGTCGTGATGAGGCTTTTCAGTCAAAAATACTCACCTACTATATTACCTGTGCAGAAGATAAGTAGGACACCAAGGCAATAAATATGACAAATAACAGTAAGAGCATCAACTGGAGAACTAAGGAGCAAGTTAACGGACATGGCAAACAAAGACATAACCTTGTGAACCATTCATACAAAGGAAAAACAACCATGAAATGCGCATAAGAATCATAACAAATATCAATAACAAAACACCATTGTGGTGTGGAACCCAATCCCAATATCTGTACGAATACCGTTGTGGCATGCAACCCGATCCCAACATAAATCGAAGTACCATTTGCGGCATGTAACCCGATCCGAATATCAATATAAATATTGTTGTGGCATGCAAGCTGATCCCAATACAAGTACCAACAATAACCGTTACCAGTGCAGCGTGCAGCCGATCCTAATATCAATTCATCCAACAACAACAAAGCACGGAAAAATTCAAAACCTAGCATAAAGAGAACAAACACGCGGAATTCAACTAGGAAATCCAACTTGAACAAAATAAGATGAAAAACCCAGTAACAAAGAGCTAGTCTCCCATATAGATATTGACAAGGCTTCCACAAGCCATAAACACAAAACCAATCTAATAGTCACCAAGTCTGACATAGCATAGAAGGGTAAGACATGTAACGAGTAAAGGTGTGTAGCAAGTAAAAGCAGATATCAAGCGGAGACATTTAATAAATGAAATCATGTAACAAGTAGGGGCATGTAGCAAGTAAAGACATGTACTAAGTGAAGGAATGTAGCAATTAAAGACATTTAATAAGTAAATAACGTAAAAAATAAGAGCATGTAACGTGTAAAGGCTGGTAGCTAGTAAAGGCATGAACTAGTTAAGGACATGTAATAGTAGTAAATCATGTAAAAGCAAAGATATAACAGTGACAAACAAGGTAGAAACATAGATATAATAGTAACAGACCAAGAAGGAAACACATAAGTGAATTACATAAGGAACATAAACATGAAAGTAACATACAAGATAGAAAACATAGATCGGAACCATAGTAGAGTGCAGGTATGTGTCTAAAGAACGAGTAACCATAACGTAAAATCCAACTCCCATCCTCTTTGCACGGAAACAACAAACAAGCCGGTCTTATTTTGAGCCTCACGGAAATACCCATTAAACCAACATCTTATTAACCGCATGGGAATACCCATCGTTCCAAACACTGTCCTAAGGCCCCAATCATACTCTCTTATTACGGATAAAGAAGCTCAAGTAACATGAAAATAACTAGTATAGATGTCTTCAAGATATAAGTACTGCTAAGGTCAAATTAAGTATATCAACAATCTCACAAAATAGCCCGTTAAATCCCTTTAAGATGTCACATGATTTAACAGGATCTCTAGCATGGATAATTAAACTAATTTGCTCATAGAAGTAAAGCATAGGTCAAAAGATCACAAAGTTCACCAAAGGCACAAAGAAGCATGTAATCTACTCGAGCATGGATAATCCTAGCATATGCATTCGCATATGCATTACCCCCGCATGTAGCAAAATATATCCTTTATTAAGAAAAATTCCCTCATCAAAGCTAGGCAAGAGACTTACGTCATCCTGGCTAATCCAAAGCTCCAAAATTGAATTTCCTTGAGAAATCGACTCTAATCGGCTCCGATATAGCCAAACGTCAATCAAGGAAGTCAACCAATGCCAAAAAAGGTAATACCAATCAATAAAACCTCGATCTTGAACAATTATCAAAAAGTCAAAACAACTCTACCCCGAGACAGCATTCCCGAAACCCGAAACCAATAAAGAAATCCAACGACTCAGAACATGTCGAGTCCAAAAAATGATTAGATTTTAAAACCGAGTCTAAATCAGTACTCAAATCCTCAAAATACACTTTCTCAAAGTGTAGTAAAACCCCCCATATTTCACATTGAAATCCCATATTTTTGGCATAGAAATCCGTGTAAATTCTTTAAATATAATAACAGATAGATAGAAATTACTTACCCTCCTTCCTTGTAGGAAAATCCCAATGAAAAATCGCTCCTCACCAAGTCTATGGTTCAAAATATGAAAGGATGAGCTAAAATCCCGAAATTTCGACACTTAACCCAGCTGCACATGTCGCATTTGCAATCAAAAGTTCGCAATTACAGATATTCACAATTGCAATCACAGGTTTACAGTTGCAACCACAAGTTCGCAACTACTACTAAATGTTCGCAAATGCGAGTTCGATATTGCAACAAAAAGTTCACAATCGCGATGTATCGGCACCAGCAATCCCAAACTCCATTGAAATGATCAGAAACCATCCCGAAGCTCATCCAGAACCTCCTAGACACAAACCATATATGAATTTCAATCATTAATCATGCTACGATCCTGCTCGTACACTTAAAACACCGAAAGTAGGCCGTCTTGACCCAATATTAACCATAGTCAAACTTCGAATCCTTAACATAACAAGTTTCTCAACCAATGATCCAAAACGCACCCGAGCCACTCACAACCCCCATTCAGTCATACCAACAAGTAAAAATACGTTATTATATCTTGTCTGATGTATCAAAACATGAATAACTATATCAAAACCAAGAATCCAAGATCGATCCAACTCCAAACTTTCAAACATTCAATGTTTGTTGCATATGTCTCAATCAGACTTAAACATTTCCGATGAAAACAAAAATTTACACATAAGTTCTAATCGACCAAATAAACATATTCAAAGTCTCGTAAATCCAATCAAAGCCTGGTAACACAAAAGTCAACTCCCCATCAAACTTATGAACTCTCCAAATCTTAAAATTGCTAAGTTCGACAAATAGAGCCAAAACCTTCTAGAAACAGAATCGCTAAAATCTCGATTTCGAGGTCGTTTACTCAAAAGTCAAACCTCGATAAACTCTTCCAACTTAAAGCTTCCAAATTAAGGATTACTCTATTAAATCAATCCCGAACTTCTCGAATATCAAAACCAACTATACACACAAGTCATATTACCTCAGGTGAAGCTACTCAAAGGCTCAAACCACTGAACGGAATACGAATGCTCAAAAAGACTGATCGGGTCATTACATTCTCTCGTACGTAAACATACATTTTACCTTGAATGTGCCAAGAGTCGTTCCAAGGACATCAATCACGATAAGAATTCACCATGCACATACCCATGGGTTATCTCATATACACCCATAATACAATCTTGGCTGAAGATTCTTCCTTCTAACTTAGTTTACAATCCTTAGGACCAACTTCTAACATCGGGAACTCCATCTAAGTTCCAATTCTTGCATAGATATATTGTGTCAAGCCCAACAAGCTGCATTATATCATCAATATAACGTCGTGATCCAACCATAGGATGCACCACATAACTCGTGTACTCATAGCAATAACTTTCGACCACGATAGTTGCTCATTATCAAACCTGGTACCGGTAATATACCTCATACTAGACAAAGCATTGTTCCAAACTCTAACAACACTTCTAATGAAAAAATAAACATGTAGATGATCATAACCACTCATCAAATCAATAAGTCGTGAAATTCTCCCGCTTGACCAGAGCAAATTCCAAAAATGAAGCTACCCAATCACACCCTCCTTCCAAACTTGCCCTATCAGAAATACAATAACACCAATTTCAGGTCCAATAACCTTTTTTCACCTGGTACAAGCCACTCAACTGGAAAGTCAGACTAAAGGCCACATGGAACCTCACACAACACGTTCCGTGCCCCAAATAAGCAACCTCTCAAATATGACCAATAAAGAAAAAAAAAAGAGAATTATCAAACATGTGAAACTGATATAAAAAAAGAGCATAATGCCATGAATTTATCCAAATAAAGGATAAACACATGAAATAAACACAAGGGAAGGTATCTCACATAACTCCATTACGGCACGAAACTCGATCCCAATCATATTAATCCGCCTCGGATACTCGTCGATCCACAATGCTAGTGCTCACTACAAACATGTGCGTCAACATCAAACACCATAGAATGCATAAGTATAACCATGGGGAGATGAATAAGCATAATACACCATAGAAAAATATAAGCACAGCTAAGGTACAATAAGCAAATCAATGTCACAAGAGCCAACTAGCTCATAGATCGCCACAAGGGCTAAACAGGTTCACAACATGTGTTTGACTAATCAAGTAGCCTCACAATCCACCATACATAAGGGAGAAACACATAACATAGACCAGGGCATGAATAACATCCATTCTCTCCGATGATACGCCGACGGTAAAAGTTGCATATGTGTAAGCAAACCCGATCTGAAATAGAATACACATTCTTTTTAGGCGAACTAATGGGCCCCAAATCAATTCTAATCATCCCACAATAGGTAAATAACCTTTCAAAATTCCACAGTGACCTATATATAATACATACAATCAGCTGACTATCCGTAGTCTGCAACCAAGGAATGATCTGCCTTTTAGAACATCCACTCTCTAAATCTCATGAATACAGGAAATCTTCTTATCTGATCTCCAACTCTCCCACTCAAATGACTGATATGTCACTCATACACAATCACCTCAGGAGAAGTATCCCCATAATCCTTTTCTTTGAGTAGCCAAATTGAACATCAACGGTTGTCAATGCAATCTCTATTGTACTAGTCAAGCATCCATAAATCAATACACCATGCATCTTCTATAATATACATCATTCTCAAGCAACAATAGTGCTAGCATTCACTAAATGCTTGAAATCTCCCATGCTGTCTAGAACTCATAACCTTTTTTTCAAGATTGAACCGCAACCTTATCCATACAATCTCAATCCCACACGACGCACTGCATATATCATGCTATCTAAGAAAGTGCGAGAATCTCATAATCTACTTTGAATCACAAGTAGGATACACATTCCATCGACCAAAAACCTTCCACTGAACTCAATTCAAGAGAACATCACAACACACAACTACCCTTCTATACCTGTAGAAGACATCAACACCAAGTTGCGGTCAAAACCATCATGAACTCTTCGAAACCCGCTAGTACGTAGCCCAGCCATTAGAACTAGATCTATCTAAATCAACCAAGTCACGCAAATTACCAAACCCAAAAGTAACTCAAGCCAAAATGCTCGCTCTAAGGAGATCTTTTGATGAATCTAAAGTTGTTTGTTCCATCTCACAAGTACTGCTATGTACAAAAAATAATAACATAGAGATACTGTAAGTCTCAGCACTGCCCAATGCAAATCTTAATTATTAGCCACACGATTTCGAAAAATTCGTAGATACCATATATGAATCCCGAACCCACTAAAACCATTCTCGAAAGCCGTTCATTCTGGCCAAGTCACAAATACATAGCAAAACATGCCAGACAACTAGCATTTCTCTTGCACGTGAATACTACGAAAGAAACAACCGAGAATTTCCTCCCTCCTGTACACAACATCCATAAGGGAATATCAAACTCATGCCACTCCACAACCTCTATATATCCATAAGGTGTAATACATCATTCATCTAGTAAATTCCTTGCCCAAAACATCCTTGATAACTCCCTTCTCATACCATATCCAATCCAAGGTGCATCCAAATCTAGGAATTACAGCAACACATGCCCAAATGACCCGATTGTCGATGGTAGACTCCTCAACTTGGCTTGAAGCCACAACCACCTCATCTGATGACCCACAATACTCTTCCTTCCTAACTTGCCATGACCTCGTGTTGTAATCCAGCGGAATCTCCTCATAAGCTCTCATAGCACTAGTCAAAATACACTCCGATCATATGGCGATTGCATTCTCATCCTCAATAACAGTTAAGGGACTTCCTCAAATGCTCCGAAATGTTAGTATATGCATTCAATCGAATAGATGCCTCATACAAAACAGACAACCTTGAGTCTTTTCGCAGGAGATAACCCAGCTGCTAACCTCAAATCAAAATCTTCCCATGGCCATACCATGGTCACAATAAGCAGGAAACCAATTAATCCTCCCGAGACTACACTCACCAACAAGATATAAGAATCAACTTTATTCCTCAAATGAAAAACTGAAAGATCCACCAACACATCCACATCTCAAATCACAGAACATATCAAGACGATGATCAAGTATCCATAGCCCTTTACACCCGTTTTGAAACATCACAAGTTGTCACAACATATCTGATATCGAGTTCAACATCTTTTATGAACCAAAGAGAAAGAAACAGGAGAATTAGGCTTCAAGCTTTATCAAAGTCGCACGATGAGGAAAGAAAGAAAGGAAGTTCCCTAGATGTCCTGTAGCCTCTCGAAGATAGGTATGGACATCATTATTCCAATCCCAAGACTCTACTAGACACTTGATCGGGACTCATAGTACCTATGAATCTAGTGCTCTGATACCAACTTGTCAGGATAAAAAATCCCACCAAGTCGTGATGGCACCTGACCCAACGCGTTAGGTAATCCATACAACATAAGTCATTATTATGCTGAGAAACCAACATTAGTAATATATAAAATTGCTAAAGAATTCAATATAACTATCTCAAGGACTGGTAGTACAAGTCATGAGCTACTATAATTTAGATATACAAAGCTGATATGAAGGATAAATGCAATATCTGTTTGAAATTTACATAAACTGAAATGAAGTCCAAAATTACAATGAGCAAGAGGTAGCTTGAACCAGGGATGTTGGTACGTCTTCAATTCAAGGCTACATCTTCCACAGCTATTCAGCTCCAAGATCTGCACACAAGGTGCAGGAGTGCAGTATGAGTACAACTGACCCCATGTGCTTAATAAGTATCTTGACTAACCTCGATGAAGTATTGACAAGGCTTTTATGTCAAAAGATACTCACCTATTATTTTACCTGTGCAGATGATAAGAAGTACGACAAGGCAAGAGATATAATGAATAGCAGTAAGAGCATCAACTGAAGAACTAAGGAGCAAGTTAACAGACATGGCAAACGAAGATATAACCTTGTGAACCATACTTACTAAGGAAAAACAAAAATCATGATCATAAGGATCATAAACAAATTTCAATAAAAACACCATGGAGGCGTGCTACCTGATCCCAATATCAGCATAGATATTATTGCACGTGCAACCCGATCCCAACATCAATCTAAGTAACGTTGCAACGTGCAACCCGATCTGAATATCAATATAAATACTGTTGTGGTGCGCAAGCTAATCCCAATATCAGTACCAACAATAATTATTATCGTTGAAGCGTGCAACCCGATCCCAATATCAATTAGTATGAAATCATCCAACCACAACCAAGCACGGGAAAATTCACAACATGGCACAAAGAGAACAAACATGCGGAATTCAACTAGGAAAAACAAACTCGAAAAAAATAAGATGAGCAGCCTAATATCCAAGAACTAGTCTCCCATATATATATTGACAAGACTTCCACAAACCATAGATACACAACCAATCTAATAGTCACCCAATCTGATACAGCGTAGAAGGGTAAGACATGTAACGAGTAAACGTGTGTAGCAAGTAAAAGCAGGTATCAAGTCGAGACATTTAATAAATTAAATCATGTAACAAGTAGGGTCATGTAAAAAGTAATGAAATGTATTAAGAAAAGGCATGTAGCAAGTAAAGGCATGTAGTAAGTGAAGGAATGTATCAAGTAAAGACATTTAATAAGTAAAACACGTAACAAATAAGGGCATGTAACGTGTAAAGGCTGGTAATACGTAAAGGCATGAATTAGTTAAGGACATGTAGTAGTAGTAAATCAAGTAAAATCATAGATGTAACAGTAACAAACAAGGTAGAAACATAGATATGGTACTAACGTACCAAATAGGAAACATAGAGGTAAATCACATAAGGAGCATAGACGTGAAAGTAACATACAAGATAGAAAAATTAGATAGGAACCAAGATAGAGTGAATGTATCTGTCTAACGAACGAGTAACCATAACATAAAATCTAACTCCCATCCTTTTCGCACGGAAAAAACCAAAGGGCCAGTCTCATTTCAAACCGCATAGAAATACCAGTTGTACCAACATTGTATCAACCGCTCAGGAATATCCATCGTGCCAAACATTGCCCTAAGGACCCAATTCATATGTGTTCCTGATAGAAATATTGCTATGGGCAAATTAAGTACATCAACAATCTTAAAAATAGACTATTAAAGCCCTTTAAGATGTCATATTTTTAACAGGATCTCCAGCATCGATAATTAAACTCATTTAGTCATAGAAGTAAATAAACCATAGGTCAAAGGATCAAGAAGTTCAACAAAGGCACAAAGAAGCATGTAATCAACCTCGAGCATGAATAACCCTAGTACATGTATATACGCTCGTCACCTAGCATATGCATTATCCCCGTACGTAACAAACAATATCATTTATAAAGAAAAATTCCTTAAACAAAGCTAAGCAACACAGTTACCCTCATTCAGGCTAGTCTAAAATTCCAAAACTGCATTTCCTTGAGAAATCATCTCTAACTGGCTCCAATAAGTCAACCAATGCCAAAGGAAGTAACCCCAATCATTAAATCCTAGATCTTGAAGAATACTCAAAAAGTAAATAATAGTTAACCCCAGGCCCGCATGCCTGAAATTCGAAAAACATACCAAAATCTGACGACCCATAACCTGTCGAGTCCAAAAAAATGATTAGATTATAAAACCGAGTCCAAATAAATGATTAGATTATAAAATCGAGTCCAAATGGGTACTCAAATCCTCAAAATATACTTTCTGAAAGTGTAGTAAAAATCCCCAAATTTCACATTGAAATCTCATGTTTTTGGTGTAGAAATCCACGTAGATTCTTGAAATATAATTAAAAATAAGTAGAAATCACTTTCCCTTTTGCCTTGTAATATCTCCATGAAAAATTGCCCCTCACCAAGTCTATGGTTAACTATATAAAAGAATGAGCTAAAATTATGAAATTCCAACTCTTAGCCCAGTTGCAGATGTCGCATTTGCAATAAAAATTCACAATTGCGGATGTTCACTATGGCGATCACTGGTTCACAATTTGTGAAGTTCGCAATTGCAACAAAAAGTTCGCAATTGCAGCAAAAAGTTCACACCGAAATGATCCGAAACCACCCTCATCTGGAACCTCCCAGATGCAAACCATATATCCATTTAAATCATAAAACATGCTAGGAACCTGCTTGCGCACTCAAAAAATCGAAAATATGTCATCTTGACCCAATGTTGACAATGCTCAAACTCCAAATCCTTAATTTAACAAGTCTCTCAACCGATAATTCAAAACACATTCGAGCCCCTTGGGACCCCATCCAATCATACCAAGAAGTACAAACACCTTGTTATAGCTTTTCTAATGTCTCAAAATAGAAATAAAAATATCAAACCCAACAATCGAAGATTGAATCCATCTCTTAACTTTCAAACATTCAAACTTCATTAAATGCGTCTGAATCATACTTAGACATTTCAGATGACATCTAAACTTTGCACATAAGTTCCAAAAAACTAAATGAACCTATTCAAAGTCTTGGGACACCAGCCAAATCCCGATAACACCAAAGTTAACTCCTGGTCAAACTTATGAACTCTCCAAACCTTTGAATTGCCAACTTCGACAGATACAGCCAAAACCTTCTAGAAAATTCGAAATCTAAATACAAACATGCGGTCAAGTCCAAAATTACCATATGAACTTATTGAAACCCTCAAATCTCAATTTGGAGGTCGTTTATTAAAAAGTAAAACCTTGGTCAACTTTTCAAGCATAAAGCTTCCAAATTGAGAATTACTCTATCAAATCAAACTTGAATTACTCGAAAATTAAAATTAATTATACACACAAGTCATAATGCCTCACGTGAAGCTGCTCAAAGGATCAAACAACTAAATAAAATTTTAGTGCTCAAAACGAAAGGTCGGGGCATTACTGTTAGCATCTTATAAGGTGACGGATGCTGTTGTTTTTGGTACGATTTTTGGGAGTGATCTTGAGGTCAAAATGCACCTTTAGCGGTGCAGGAGGAGTTCACTAAGGCCTTCTTCGATCATTACTTGCCATTGGAGATCCGACAGTCTAGAGTTGAGATTTTCTGGCCCTTGGGCAGGGGAATATGAGCGTACAAGAGTATAGTATTAGGTTTAACTCATTAGCCAAGTATGCCCCAACGATTGTGGCCTCGATGAGGGATAGAGTTCACAAGTGTTAGAGCCACAGTCTCGGGGGGTATGAGTCAGATGGGCCCAACTTGAACTCATTATAGCCAGTGTGGGAGGATGCACTCAAGGGTATGCCGTCAGGGCTCAGACATTTGTTACTAGTGTGGTATTCCCGATCACAGGATGTGGGAGTGTTTCCAAAAGCAGAGGTGCAGGAGTTATGTGGATTCAGCTATAACATTTCCATCAACAACGACACCTCCTACCGGCTGCAAGGAGGAACAGGGTATCAAGCGAGAGTGGCAACCACGGTCATATGTATGCCTTAAAGGACCAACAGGGCCATGAGTTGTCATACCACGATGATATGGGTATGTTATCCATTCTTTTATGATTATAGTATAGCATGATGATAGCCCTGAGGTTGTTTGTTGTTATTGTTTCCATATTATTGTATTATTTTGACGAGTTAAGTTTTGGAAGATCATTGGGAATAGAGAGCTTTATGTAGGATGAACCATAAGTAGTAGTTTAACACTGTTGCTGACTCAAGGAAGTAGAGAAAATATAGTTGTTTCATATTCCATGAGAGTACAAATAAGTAAGTTGAATGAACTAGAAGTGTATCACTCCCGTATAGATCTCTACCAATCACATATTGTTAGTGTTCCCATAACTAAATATGTCGATAATTTACAGCTAAGAATATTAGTTCGTTACAGCTAAGAATATTAGTTCTTAAAGTTATTCTTCCTCGAAATCGTATCCTTACATTTTTCATACATTAAGATAATTCGTGAGTTAGTCGTTGCAAGCTCGGAGAGCTAGGAAATTCCTAAGTTTATAAGTGATTGTTACTATGTTTATTAAGTGTCCGAAGTGTTAAAGATTAGGTGAATCAAAGTGAGTGAATTTTTGCTAAATTTTTATCTTTAGGAGTGACTTATGGATTGTACATTAGAGGTACAGGATGATGTTATAACCCATACTTCTGGGATAATACTGTGTGTGCTTAACATGCTAAGAAGGTCGTGTTTTGAGGTATTTGAATTGTGTGATAGTTTTACATTAAGTGTTGAAGTCAACCAAGTTGTAAAAAAAAGTCGGAAGCATTCGTCGATACAACATTGGGTTAGAGAGATATGGGTATGCCGGACTGCACAGGCAGCCCCATTGGGACCCACATAGGCGATGGAGATTATTTTTGATGTTACAAAGTGGTGCTGCCCTTTCCCTGCCTTATTTTTCATCCAAAGCAGAATCTTAATTTTCCCTAAATGCTCCCAAAGAATCTCCCTATCATTCAAAAAAATCCCACTAAGGTTTTGAGGTAATTTCTTCCTACGGAAAGATCGTAGTACTCGTATAAGCTTAGTTCTCGCATGTTGTTGTTGAGTTGTATATTTCATTAGGTTAAAGAAAGGTGTCTAACTAGTGGTTCTTTTTCTATGGTAAGATCTTCTTCTCTTTCATGTGTATAGATTAGTTTCAGCTTTATATGTGCTTAGATGATACAAGCTAATGGTCAAATATTGTAGTTGAATTGTGTGTTGTTTATAGGACGTTTTGGGGCTATTCTTGTTGCTTTTGAGGTGTTGGACATATGGTTGTTGGTTGTAGTTGTTGGTCCTGGTACTTTTTATTGTTATTATAACTTTAAGGAATGAAAAAAAGGGAAGATGTTGTCAAATGTAAGTAGAACGAGCTTGTCGATCATTAGCTAGATGGTATATTTCTGTTGTTGATACTAGTGTTATTTTATTTATTGTTGAAAAGTTTGGAAGAAGTTGATTCCATTTTCCTCATTGATGTCTTGGTTTCAAAGGTATGTTAAGGCTACTCCTTTCTTTCTTTAGCATGAAATCCAAACAAGTTTCTTTCCAAATGCGATTATGAGAAGTAGGACTTCATATATGCTCTATTCGTGTCTTCGATGATTCCATGAACGTTCTATTTGGTACCGCCACAATAAGACGAACAACAACAACAATAAGCACAGTGAAATCCCACAAGTGGGGTCCGAGGAGTGTAAAGTGTACACATACCTAAACCCTGCCTAATGAAGTTAGAGAGGCTATTTCCGAAAGACCTTCGGCTTAATGAAAGTGAAAATGAAGCAATAAAAAGATAGTAGCAACAACCAGGTAATTTGACATGGGCGCAAATGGAGATACGTGCAACAACAGATATCTAAGACTACAACATTGTAAAAATAGATGCAATCTTGATTGAAATAATAACACAATGTGAAATAGCAAGGGGGTATGCCTAGCAAAATACAAGACTAGTAGTAATACTACTAGGATGCCTAGACGAAACTCTAGACTGCCTGTCAACCCACAAACCTAATCCTCGACCTCCACACCCTCCTATCGAGGGTCATGTCCTTGGTAAGCTAAAGAAGCGGCATGTCATGCCTAATCACCTTACCCCATTACTTCTTAGGCCTCCCTCTACCCCTCCTATGGCCCGGCATGATTCACCTTCCACACCTCCTAACCGGGACATCAGGGTCTCTACTCTTCACATGCTCGAACTATCTCAACCTCGATTCCTGTAACTTACCTTCTATAGGAACCACGCCTGCCTTGTCCCTAATATACTCGTTCCTAATATATTTCTCCTGGTATCTCCACACATCCATCTCAACATTCTCGTTTCCACTACTTTCAACTTCTGAACAGGGGATTTCTTGATTGGCCAACACCCAGCTCAATACAACATGGCTGGTCTAACTACCACTTTATAGAAATTGACCTTAAGACTAGGTGACACATTCTTGTCACACAAAACACCAGAAGCGAGCCTCTATTTCATCCATCCCTCTCCAATACGGTGTACGATATCCTCGTCAATCTCCCCGCTACCCTAAATCACAGACCCAAGATATTTGAAACTATCTCTCGTGGGGATGACTTGTGTATCCAGCTTCACGTCCACTTGTGCTTCATGGGCCCCAACACTAAACTTACACTCCAAGTACTCAGTCTTCGTCCTGCTCAACTTGAAACCTTTAGACTCCAGCGTCTTTCTCCACACCTCCAGCCTAGCACTAACCCCACAATGCGTCTCATCAATTAGCACTATGTCATCTGCAAATAACATACACCATGGCACCTCTCCTTGAATGTGTCACGTCAACACATTCATCGCTAGGGTAAATAAAAATGGGCTAAGAGCCGATCCTTGATTCAACCCCATCACCAAAGCGAAATAGCCCGAGTCACCTCCCATAGTCCTTACCCGAGTCCTAGCTCCATCGTACATGTCTTTAATCACCCTAATGTACGCTACCGGAACACCAGTAATCTCCAAACATCTCCATAATACCTCCCTAGGGACTTAATCATAGGCTTTTTCTAAGTCAAGAAACACCATATGCAAGTCCTTCTTCCTCTCCTTATACTGTTCCATCAACCTCCTTACCAGATGAATGGCATATGCAGTCGACCACCCTGGCGTGAAATCAAGCTGGTTATCCGAAATAGACACACTCCTCACCCTCCTCTCCACCACCCTCTCCCAAACTTTCATGGTGTGATTCAGCAGCTTGATACCCCTATAATTATTTTGATTCTGTATATTACCCTTGTTCTTGTACAACGGGACAATCAAACTACGCCTCAACTCTTCAGGCATCCTCTTCGTCCTAAAAATAATATTAAATAAATCAGTACGCCACTCCAAGCCTGCCCCGCCCGCATTCTGCCAAAATTCTACTGGAATCTCATCTGGTCTGGTTGCCCTACCCCTACTCATCTTCTACATAACCTCCTCAACCTTAAAACAACTACAAAACCCGAAATCACATCGGCTTTCCGGGTCTTCCAACATCCCAAGCTCAATGATCCTATCCCCATCCTCGTTCAAGAGTTTATGGAATTACATCTGCCACTTGCGCCTAATACAGCCCTCGCATACCAAGATCTTGCCTTCCTCATCTTTGATGCACCTCACTTGGCTTAAGTCTTGAGCCTTTCTCTCTCTAGCCTTGGCTAACCGGAATAATTTCTTATCACTGCCTCTGCCCCCAGCTCCTCATACAAGCGTTCAAATGTTGCAGTCTTGGCCTCCCGTGACCGCTAACTTCGCCTCTTTCTTAGCCTTCTAAAACTCCATATTCGTCCTTCTCTCCTCCTCATCGACTGTAAGGCCCCGTAAAATTTCACCTAAAATATCATGGCACTTCTATAGTACACTATGCGACCGCAGAACCACTTTGCAGACCGCAGATTGATCGCATAATGCAACGAAACTTGAGGAGAAGTTTTGAAGTATATTTTGCGGTCAATTGTGCGACCGCATAACAATTTTGTGGGCCGCACATCCATCGCATATCCAGCATGAAGAATTCTGGAGGGGGACTTTTGTGGTGCGTTACGTGACCGCATAACAGGTCTGCAGAACGCAGACCTGCCACAGACCAAAACCTAACATTCTAGTTTTTGGACCATTTTTTGTGGTCCCCTTTCCGGACCGGATATTTGTTTTGCGGTCCGGTTTATGATTGTAGACCCGACTTCGTAGACTTATGTTTAGGAAAATTTTTCCCGATCTCATTTTTATAAGATGACTTTGGGGGTCATTTGGGTTGGTCTTAACGGCTATTTAGAGAGAAGGGAGTATCTTATAGAGAGAGAAGGAAGTCCAAACCCCTTTTGTTCATCAAGTTCTTGCTCAAGCCTTGAAATTCAACAAGGAAAGCTCACAAGGTCTTCATCTAAGAGGTAAGGTTCCATACCTTAGTCTCCAATTTCGAGTTTGGGCAGAAGTTGGGTAATGGGGAGTGTGATTCTTGGGTATGGGAGTTGTTATTGATGCATGCATGTACCAATAAGGATGGTGGGCAGGTCATTGAACTAATAGGGGTAAACTCTTGGTGTTGAATTGGTTGTGGGGTAAAGGAATAGAAGAACCTTGTAGTTAAGTTTGCAAACATAGTGTTTGATGAAATTATTAAAGGATCTGAACCCAAGAACCTCTTCATAATTATGGTTCAATTTTGTCGTCACTCTGATAGATTGAAGATGCTAGGATTTTCAGAACATTGTAGTAATTTAAGGAAAGCTCAAGTGAGGTATGTTGGATAAACTTCTCTTTTAGAACCGAATCACATGATGTTCTCGTAAGTCTCAAGTGTGATTGGCCCATGATCCTTATTCCTCAAATCTCAAGTTATTCCTAATAAATCCGAATATTCCAAATAAGCATTGTGTCGGAAATTATATGCTCAATATGAGTTCAGTTGCTCCTATCACATTATGCTATCATTCAGGAATGTGTTCAAGTATGGTTTATGTATTAAAATGTTATGACTTTAATTCGCATTTCAAATAAAAGTTATTATGCCAAATTGTGAAGGAAAACTCAATGTTCTTAAGACTCTTATTGCTCATATGTATACTTAAAGTCTTGAATAGAAATGTGTTGCTAGTGATAATCCATGATAATGTCTGAAAGTGAAAAGAGTGTGTATGAAATATCAAATACGGTCGACGTGCCAAAAACGAAATTACACATGTGACCATTAGTGCCAATGAAATGAAAAGATGTGTGAAAGATTATGAAATGAACTGTAACTCATTTTTATAATAGATATTTTTGGAGTATCGTTAGTCACCGAGGAAAGGTAGGTTGAAATAACCTATCCCCGAAAATACACGTGCCGGTGTAGTGATTGAGGGGTAAATCCCTGTATTGATGTGTTTAGATTATTACCCTTAAATGGGATGAGATTGATGTGTTGAGATTGTTCCTCTTAACTGGGATGAGATGATTGCTAGCGGAAAGTGATGTTGATCCACATGGCATTGTGGTGAGATAGCTTAGCCGATTGGGATGAGATTGGGCGCGATGCTGCGCACATGGTGGTGTTGTGAAGGGATGTCTCAGGGTGAGATGGCTTAGCCGATCAGGCCAAGATCGGACTCCGTGCTAATAACACTGGTATATCGTTACTAAAGATCTCTCAACTTAGAAATATTGGAATTTACTTGAAATTTATCTTTCTCTTAACTTGACACTTTAAGGATGTATGAGGCTCTCACTAATTCCATGTTTCTTTCTTATATTACCGGTACTCGTTCTATTGAGAGGATGTTTATTCTTACATACTAGTACTATTCCATATGTACTAACGTCCCTTTTGCCGGGGCCGCTGCATTTTTAATGGATGCAGGTGATTCCACGGCAAGCAGCATTAATCAGTGATAGCAGTACACCCTATCCTCAACTGACTTGGTGAGCCCCACTTCATGCTGGCTCTTGTATCTTTTGTCCTCTATGCATAGTGTTTTGAGGTATAGCCAGAGCCTTATTGCCAGCACCATCATACTACTCTTTTGTATCCATTAGAGGCTCCATCGCTGCAGTGTGGATTGCATCTTGGCTTTGGCAAAGTTGAACTAAAGGTGTTGTATTTGTATCACATGTTTCCACTCCTAAAATATAAATGTGTAATGTAATATATTTTTGGAAATTGTAAATGAAGTAACTAATGGTAATGAAGTTTGTGTTATTCATTTGATCTCCTCATTGTCTAGTTGATGGAGTAAATCTTCACTTTGTTCATGGGTACGGTCGGGTAGAAGGCATCGAGTAGGCATGCTTGACTAGGATATCTCGGTTGAGCACTGGTCGCGTTCGCCAAGATCAGGCATGACATCGGCGCGCTCCATTAGTTTCACATACGCAGCTTTCTTGGCTTCCACTTTTCCTTAAACTTCTCCATTCGACTTCCAGTCCCCTTTATGGCCCCCCGGGTAGCCCTTTGTGACCCCTAGCACCTCTCTAGAAGCTTCCCTAATGCACAGCCCACAATCGTGGTCCAAATACAACTAGCGTCCTCACTACTCCTCCAGGCCCCCATAGCCAACAACTTCTCCCCTAATACCTGAGCTTTGTCCTTAGTCAAGGTTCCACACTTGATCTTCGGTTGCCCGTACACTGCACTCCTCTTCCTTTCTCTCCTAATCTCCAACTCTAGTACCAAGAGCCTATGCTGGGTCAAGAGCCACTCACTCGGTATAACCTTGCAATCAGTGCATAAGCCTCTATCACTCTTCCTGTAGAGAAGGTAATCAATCTGAGACCTAGCCACCATACTCCGAAACGTAACCAAGTGATCCTCTCTCTTCTAATAGCACAAATTAACAACTACCAAGTCAAAATCTTTGGCGAAGTCCGACAACGAGGTACCACCTACCCTCCTTACTAACTACAAAACTAAACCCGACGTGTACATGGCAGCCCCAATAATACGAGTTTCATATAATTATTAACAGTCTTCTATTTCCCCCATAAAATGTATATTAGACATATAGGCACCCTTCAAAAGACTTCTGTAACTCGACGAATATTAGCCAGAGTTTACATGAGAAATTATATGCTTTGTATTTTTTGTATATTATGATAAACATTTACGAATAGGTCCTGTGTCCTAGTATTTACAGGTGTGCTAGCCTGGATGATACAGATTTGTAACCTAGTAGTTACAGACTTGCTAGTCCGGGCGATATTGGCTAGATAGTCGACAAAGTATAGATTCAATAATCTGGTAGCACATATATATAATATCCTATTATGGCATAATTGACGATTTTTATGTGATTACGCAACTTGCGTACTATGATTTAGATGGTATTAGTTGTTTTGGGTATTAGTCCCAAGGGCCCAGAGTAACGAGTTTACGTGACAGCGAGACGTATCTAGGTTGATAAGAGTATAGTATATGCCTTGCAGGTTGCCTTGTTACTTGAGATATACGTTCAGTTGTTTCATTCTGCATTCTTTTATTTGAGTTTTGTACTCACGTTTGATTATCCATTTGCCTTACGTATTGAGTGCATTCTTTCGTACTGACATCTCTTTGCTGGGGGCGCTGTGTTTCATGTCGCAGGTTCAGATAGATAGACTGACATCTCTTTGCTAGAGGTCTTTTGTTTTGGTTATGCATATAGACTTTATGGGTAGGCTGTGGCCCTGTCCCAACCACGTTACGTATGTCAGATACTCTTATATGATTTTGTATATGCAGATTTACCTATAGTCAGATGCACTAGTTTATATGATGGCCTTGTCGGCCTGTGTAGATGTACTTTTTGACACAGTTGTTTATATATCTAATGTAACGATGCTCAAAGTGGCCTTGTCGGCCCATAAGTGCCTATTATTTTGGATTGGGTATGAGCTTATGTCATATGTTACGGCTTTTCTCAGCCTAGATGTTTTTGTATACGTTGCGCTACATGATTTACTGGTTTATCTATTCAATCAAGTTACGCACTAGGTGCCAGTCGTGCCTCCCTAGGTTTTGGGCATAACAAAACCCCCAAATTTCTCTTCAAAATTTCCATGATTCAAGTGTAAAAATCCATGGGGAAACAAGATATAGGGTGTGTTTGGTATAAAGGAAACTGTTTTCCATGGAAAATGTTTTCCTAGAAAATATTTTCTTCAAAAACGAGTGGTTTTATCACTTATTTTCCTTTGTTTGGTTAGTGAGTGAAAATCCTTTTTTCAAAAAATATTTTCTAGTGTTTGGTTAGAGAGTATAAAATATATTAGGAAAATATTTTTTGATGCCACCCTCTTCAACTCACTTTCCCCAAAATCTACATGTTTCCTGTACTCCTTCCCCCTCCCCCCACCCTACTGGACTCTATTTTCTTCAGGAATTTAAATATTCTTTTCAAAATTCAAACAAAATCAAAGGAACTAATGTGCTACTTTACTTTTTAACACAAAAACAATGTTAAAATTTGAACTCGATAACTAAAAAGAAAAACTTTATTTTGTCGAAAAAAAAAAGTATCATTTCTGCAACATTAAAAGAAATTACTCCTTTTATTGAATGAAATAAAATACTTTTTATACATCATGAAAAAAAAGTACTTTTTTTGTTGAAATAAAAAAAAATACTTTTTCTACATCATGAAAATAAAGTACTCGTTTTGTTGGGAAAAAAAATACTTCGTCCATTTCAGGAAAAGAAAATACTTAGTTTGGTGAAATGAAAGAAAATACTTTTTTCACATTATGAAAAGAAAGTACTTGTTTTGTAAATGAAAGAAAATACTTTTTCTACATCATGAAAAGAAATTACTCATTTTGTTGAAAAAAAATGTGTTTTCTTTTAAAAGAAAATACTTAGCTAGCGTTTGGACATAGATTTGGTTGAAACTTGAAAAAAGAGTTTTTTGAAGTTGCGTTGAGAAATAATTTTGAAAGTCCAAGTTGTATTTGGACATACATATTATTTAAAGAAAAGTTAAAGTTTTGTGAGTGGAAGAAAAAAATTCACCCAAAAACTACCCTAAATCAGTTTTTCGGAACTTGGAAATTTTTGAAAAATAATTCCCCAAAACATGATCATATTTTATAAAAAAACAATTTTTTAAATTTTTTTTTGAAAAAATAAAGATAAAATCTATGGACAAACGCGAGCTTTTTTTTTTAAAATCAAATTCACTAGGTAGTGTGCCTAGTGTTAATTTTCATATATATAACATAAATACAAAGATGGAGGGGGGCATAGACCTTACCTCCCAATATGAAAGATGTGCATTCTTGGTCATCCAGACTTGACAACCAAGTATACCTAGATAATTGTGATGGGTTAAACCTATGATGATGTAATGATTGTCTATCTTATTACATCGACAGACAATCATATGTACAAAAATATTGTGAAGTGAATCTAGGTCAACTATACAAAAGAGTACATATGTTCCTAAATCTACTAAAGAAGTAATTTGAAATAGTATCCTCTCTGTACGATGAGGTCTATTTCTAGCAAAAAATGAAGATCTTCTACGTGATGTATCATAAAACAAAAGGTAACAATCTTCAACTTTGCTTTGGCAAAGGAAGCATAGTTGAGGATTGTTGCTACTGCTGCTGTGGAGATGTTCTGTTTCTGTGAGTTCTGATTTCTGGTGGGGTGGTGACTGTATTTTTTCCTTGCTGCTATTACTGCTGCCGATGTTGTCACTGTTGTTGTTGCTACTGCTGATGCCTTTGCTGTTGTCAGCCTTATACTTGTGAGAAGACTACATTGTATTAATCCTGTGTGATCTGCTGCTTCTGGATAGTCTGCTGCCTCTATGAGATTGGTAGAGATATCTGTGACTTGTTGATTGATTATCCATCTTGCTATTGTTGTTGATGTTCTTGCTGCTACTATTGTTGTTACTGCCAGTGCTGCTGTTGTTTTTTCTGCTGGTGTTGTTGCTGTTAATGCTGTGAGCCTGTGTTGTTTGTGTGTTGCTGCTACTGTGATGTTTAACCTTGCAAAAAATCAGAGAGAAGGGCTGTGAATCAGGGAGGGGTCTATTTCCCTGCAAAAAATCAGCTGTAAATCTAGCAGCAGAGCAGTCAGAGAGAAGGGCTGTCTGCTGCTCAGTTTACTGCTTCTGCTGGTATTATGCATTTGTTTGATTACTGCTGCTACTAGGAAGCTGTTGCTATGATGTTTAGCTTTAGTAATGCACTGGAAGGGTCTATTTTCCTGCAAAAAAGCAAGTTGTGAAGAGGATATTGCTGCAGTTACAAAGGTTGTAGCACCATGTGTTGTAGTGACTGCCTTTGTAGCTGCAGTAGTGAGACATTGTTGTGTCCTGTACCTGCAAAACTCAGCAGACATGTTAAGGAGGGGGAGTTCCTGTTGGCTTACTAATTTTGTCTTGTGTGCTGGTATCTTAAATAGGGAATTTTGAGTTAGGTTGGGTGGACAGTGGATTTTCAGTAGCAGAGCAGTCAGAGAGAAGGACAGTCTGCTGCTCAGTTTACTGCTTCTGCTGGTATTACTGTATCCTAACTTTGTGGTATGTTGAGTTACTATTTCTTCCCTCAAGAATATGTTCATGTTAATCATCTAGGTGCATTGTGGATCATCATGTGTGGTGGGAAGTTGAGTCTTTTGGACTTCCTATGCCTAAATGCAGGGGTGCCTTTACTGTCAAGGTGAATCTGTAACCTTATTAGTGCAGGCAGGTCCCTTTGGTTGTTATAGTGTCTTAGGAAGTTTGAATCATCGCTCAGTTTGGACAGGGTATCAGCTGGACCATTGGCTTCTCTCAGGACATGAGTGCACTTAAAGCCTTCATAATGTTGGCTCAAATTTTTGATTTCCTGTATTATCATATCTAAGGTCCATGGTGGCTTAGACTGTTCTGTTAGCCATTGGGTAAGCAACTTAGAGTCTGTTTCCAGGTGAAGTTTGGTGTTACCATTTTGCATACACCAGTTGATGCCAACGAGTGCTGCTTGAGTTTCTGCTAAATTATTAGTTCCCTCTCCCAGTGGACTTGAAATAGCATGAATGAAATTACCTTGTTGGTCCCTAATGATGACCCCTGCTCCTATTTTCCCTGGGTTGCCTAGAGCACTGCCATCTGAGTTGATTTTGACATACCCAGTTGTTGGCTTCAACCAGACTACTTGCTACACATTGGTGTGATGTTGTAAACTCTCTATAGCTATGTACATTTCTGGCCATGTGGCAGGCCATTTGATGTTAGCATAAGATGTTCTTAGCAGCAGAAGTAGATCAGATGTGATTGAGTACAGTGCTCTAATAACTGATGATGATTTTCCCCCATATTTGGCTGCACATCTGTTCTTCCACAGATTCCAAAATATAATGATTGGCAATGTTTCTAAGACCAATTTCTGCACCTCATTCTCTCTTTTTTGCAGCCACCAGTTCATTAACTTCATTATTAGGGACTGTCTGTGATTTTGACTCCCAACTGGTGCTTTGAAGTGCTTCCAGATGATTTGGGCAAAATGACCTGAGTTGAGTATGTGCTCCACTATTTCATTCCCTGCTTTGGTGCAACATACACACTTGTTAACACTTGGAGCTCCAAACCTAGCTACTCTGTCGTCTGTGGGCAACTTGTTTCTCAATGCTCTCCATAGGCAAAAGGACCATTTGAAGGGCATTTTCTTGTTCCATATCATCTTATTTGTGAGCAGTACTTGGTTTCTTTCTCTCAACACAGTCCATGCTGATGCACAGGAGAATTCCCCAAAAGCAGAAGGCTGCCATATTAGTGTGTCATTGATGTGGGGGTTATAATGGATTTTGACTTGAAGAATGTGTGAGATTATGGACAAGGGAGCTATTTGAGATGTTATTTGACTGAGTTTCTGATTATCCCATTGCCCGTCAGTCTAGTATTGTGAGACCTTGATATTGCCAGGCCTGCCTTGTCCTTGTCTGGAATTAGCTAAGTGCCCAATACCTAGCCAATTATCTCACCAGAAGCTAGAATTTCCTGAGTGCAGTCTCCATCGAATGTGATGATCAGCAGTTTCTTTGTTGATCATCATTCTTCTCCATGTCTGTGACTGTCCAGAGCTCCATTTTTTTGATCTGGGATGTGATCTTATAGTATATGGCCAGTAAGAAATTGCTCCATAGTGTCTGTTTGGTCCTGAATCCCTACCATTGTTTGTATTCCATAGATTTGCAAATCTCAGCTATAGGTCTCAGTCTAATGCCCCCTTCTTCCAGTGGATATGATAGTGTGTGCCATGAAGCCCAATGGTATTTGTTCTTTTCTTTGTTCATTCCCCATAAAAAGTTAGCTGCAAGTTTCTCTATTTGTTTAAGGACAGTTTTTGGGGGTGTGACTACTGACAACAAGTGAATAGGGAGTGATTGTAGGACATACTTGATTAAAGTCAATCTACCCTCATAGGATAATAGCCTGCCATGCCAACCTCTTATCCTACTTACCACTTTAGAGATGATACCATTGAAGTTCATAATCCTTTTCCTGCCAATGTATAGGGGGCAGCCTAAGTAGGTTAGAGGGGATTCCTTTTTGGTAAAACCTGTGACCTATTGAATTCTCCTTGTAGTATATTGGAAAGAAGAGGGGGTGGTCATAAAATGTTTGTTGCTTTTGTTGATCTGCTGCCTAGGTGTCTGCTCATAATCTTGAAGGACCTTCATGATCTTCTTTAGAGAAGTTCTGCAGCCTGAGGTGAAGATGATCACATCATCTGCAAAGCTCAGATGTGTGATTTGAGGTCCTCTCTTTTCCATATAAAAGCCATTGAAGAACTGATCATGTGTGAGATTGTTGAGCATCCTAGACAGTTATTCAGCTCCCAAAATGAAGAGTGAAAGTGCCAGAGGGTCTGCTTGTTTTAGACCTCTAGTAGAATGAAAGAAGCCAAATCTTGTGCCATTGACTATGACAGAGTACCAGTTGTTGGACATTGTTCTCCATACCATGTCAATGATTCTTTCAGTAAAACCCATTCTTCTCATCCTTATACATGTAAAGGACCAAGATACTCTGTCGTAAGCCTTTGCCATATCCAATTTGATCACTACATTAGCACCTATGTTTGGCTTCTTGATTCCCTGGACAATCTCCTGTGCAAGCAGAATATTCTCAGAAATACTTCTGCCTTTGATAAAGCCAGTCTGATTTGGGGAGATGATCTTGGGGAGAATAGGCGCAATTCTTTGGAAATAATCTTGGATATAATCTTATTGATGAAATTGCTCAGACTTATAGGTCTAAATCCTGACAAAGTGTTAGGGAATTCCACTTTAGGTATCAGCACCAAGCATGCTTGTGTCATATACCTAGGCATTGATTGACCATAGAAGAATGCCTTTACCACATTGAAGAGGTCAAACTGAATGATATCCCAACAATGCTGAAAGAATTTTCCATTGAGGCCATCTGAACCGGCAGCACTGAATGGGTTCATTAAGAAAACAGTGTCTTTGAGCTCCTCCATTGTAGGATCTTTGTTGAGTTGATGATTATCTCCTTCTGTAACCAGTGTAGGGATGTAAAATAGGAGATCTTCCCTGATGACTCCCCTAGGATCAGTGAACAGGTTGTGGAAATGGTCACATGCAGCTTCACCTATTGCTTCATCTCCATATATCCAGTCATTATCTTCATTTTTTATTTTGTGGATATACAACTTTCTTCTTCTGCCTCTGATTAGACTATGGAAATATTTGGTGTTGGCATCTCCATCCTTGAACCATTAAAGTTTTGTTTTTTGCTTCAGAACAGCCTCTTCAATCTTCAAATGTTTGACGTATTGAGCATTGAGTTCATGGGCAATTGTTCTATCTGATTCTTTGTTGGCTTGTGCCCAGGTCTCTTCTGCTTTTCTGATTACTCTTCAAATTACTTGACTTTCTGGAAAATATCTCCATATTCCCGTCTGGATCATTTGGATAATTCTTTGCAGAGTGTTTTAGTTTTTTGATGGAAAATCCACATTGCATTTCCAGTGCCTGGTGTATTCCAGACTTGCTGTACCAGTGGTAGGAAGGTTGCATTTTCTGTCCAGCAGTTCAGGAATTTAAAATACTTAGTGGAATTATCCTGTCTGACATTGATTTCTATGAAAAGAGGGCAATGATATGATCCTGTAGATGCTAGATGTGTAATGGTAGTGGCAAGGTGTGCAGCAAGCCAATTGTCATTGGCCAATCCCCTATCCAGTCTTTTCCAGACAATTGAGCAGGGGCCTCTGCCATTAGACCAAGTGTATCTAGGTCCATAGTATCCAAGGTCAGTGAGTCCACAGTCCTCGATCATGCTCAAAATCTCCAGGCTTTTGTTGAATTGGTATGGAATACCCCCTATCTTTTCTTCAATTGATGCAATCACATTGAAATCCCCAATGGCACACAATGGTACACTAGAGTTCTATGATTCGTTCCTTAGCTTGTCCCACAGTGGCCTCCTCAAAGGAGGTTTGCATTTAGCATATATGACTGTGAGATGGAAGATTTCAGGAGCTTCAGTATGCTTTAATTCAATTGTGACTTGTTGTTCATCTTGATCTGTGATAGTACCAGAGAAGTGCTTATCCCGGAAAATTCATATCTTGTCGTTGATGTTGGAAGCTACATGATGCATAGAAAGTTGGTTTTGGTATTGGGTGATATGTGAAGAGTCTAGGAATGGTTCTAGAATAGCTATGAGGGAGAGATTATGGATTTGCTTTAATGTTTGGAGTCTCTCAATGGCTCCTGAGGTTCTAATACCTCTGACATTCCGTATAAGTGTACTAATCATTAAAACATGGAGGGGGGTTGGAGTTTGGTGGGACAGTGCTTTTTCTAGTAGCCATGTTTCTTGTGATCCTTGGTGATGGGTTGTATGTTCTATGAGATAACCCCTGGTTCTGAATGATAGCATTTTAATAGTGGTCCCCATTAATGGCTGCTGTAAGAGATCACAATGTTAGTCCTCTTCTTTGGCATCACTGAGTCCAGCCTCTTCCTCAAAGCCTCCACTCATCTCATCCTCTGAGAGAATAGGTCTATATTCATCATGTTGTGAAGAATACTTTAGAGGACACTCTTCTAGTGGAGCAGGTATTAGAGCAGTGTGTTTATTCAGTTCCTTCTGCCTGTCCTGCTCATTGGCATGTAACAGAGGTTGTGAAAGGGAGGGGTCTCGCACAAGGTCTCTATATGTCTGCGATTTGTTGGTAGTATCAACATCAGGATTCCATTTCAAGTTGGCAGTTAGGCTTTGGTATGGAGTAGTAGATTCCTGAAGGTGCTGTTCTGTTGTACGTTCATTAATAGAGATTCCTGTAGACTGTTTTCTCATGGGTTTTCTCTTTTTCTGGCTTGGCTTATTTTTGGATTTAGGGGATTGTATGCTGAAATCTGACACTATAGGGGCTTTCCCTTTTAGGAGTCTTTTTATTCCATCTTCCTGCTGATCAATTTGGTATTCATCTGAGCTGTTTATTTCACATGTCTCTTCTCCCATTGCAGTAACTGCATGAGGCTCTACAGTAACTGATGTAGGGGGATTGGGGGGGGCGGGACATCCTATGGTCTATCAATTGTACTCTAGCACACTCATGCAAAACATGAGGAATCCCAACCCCCGTAGGTACCCTATTCTGGAAAAAACTAGTTTTCTACTGACATTTCTCCATTCCTCCATCTTCATTAACAACAGGTATAACAGGGGGATCATGGGAATGGGATACAGTGTTGGTGTCTCCAGAGGTATTAATAGAATTCAATACTTCTGAAGTTACCTGATGAGAAGTAGAAGGTATACCTGACTGTGTAGTTCTGGTGGCTTCCTGTGTGGTTGCAGTATCAACAAGTAGCATTGTATTTGGTTTTGCTATGTATATCTGCTGTTGCTTCTTGTTGGCTTGGGAGTTACATTTAAAGTGCTTCTTTTTCTGTGTTTTCCGTTCATCATTTGATGGAATTACCCCTTGATTTTGGTGATCCCTGCTCTTTTGATGTTCCTCAGCTTTTTGCTTACTATTTTGTTCTCTTGCTGCTTCATTTACATTGGAGTTTTGCAGTTTTGGTTTTTGTTGACCCTTGTGCTGGTTATCTTTGGTGTGACTTGGAGTTGTGGCCGGTAAGTCTTTCTTTGTAGCTGGTGAATCCTCCTTTCTTCTTTGATTTTCCTCCTATTTCAGCTTAAGTTGGCAAGTTTGAGGTGAGTGACCCTGATGCCTGCAGTATGAACAGTACTGTGGGAGGTTATCATATTGAATCTGGAGCCATTGACCTTCTCCATTGACATCATCATCATATCCTAGCCATACATGTGTAGGTAAGTCTTTGGTGAGGTCAATCTGCATCTTGATCTTAGGAACACTGCCTCTGGTCTTTTGAAATGAGGCAAGATCCAGGAACAGGGCTTTACCAACAGGAGATAACAAAGGAGTTAGAATCTCCATATAATATAGATGTCATGGTAGTTCTGGGATAACAATCCATATAGGGACTATTGGCGAGTTCTCATTAGGTTTAAATGCTGGGTTCCATGCTTCCAATTTCATCATTTGGCCCTGTATATACATGTATTGCTTAGTCCATACTGTGGCGTGATCATACTCATTATCAAGGTCTATGTAAACTGTCCTGGCATTGAACTGTGCAATCTTCACCCCTCCTCTGAGTTCAGTTTGAGCTATGAAGATCTTCCTAATCACCTCCATTCTTGGCATGGTGTTGAGGAATTTTCCTATCACTGTGAATTTACATATGTCTGCAAACTTGACCATGTAATCCTCTCTTTTGAAAAGCACAGCAGGCTTGCCTTGTTTGGTGGTAATGACTGGTGGGGTGAATTGGATTGGGGTAATTTTTTCTTCATGTCTGGCTCTTAATCTAGTGACATATGATTGTGTGACAGTAGGTGGAGGAGGAGTGGTGTTGGCTTGAATTTTTGATTTTCTGGAAGTGCTAGGAAGTTGATATTTGTTGGTATTAACTGCTACTGCTTGGGTTGCTGGTGTGTGTGAGTTATTTGGTTATGTGTCCTTAATTGGTGGTTTTAAGCTTCTTTTGGGATGTTTTGGCTTGTCAAAGTTGGAGAAGACCTTGATAGGAGCTTGGCTGAGGTTGATGGCAGTGTCTCGGTGTGCTTATCAACATCAGATACGAGAAGTGGTTGTGATGGTTGAATATCAGTTTTGTTGTTGACTCTGGTGCTGATAGTTAAGTTGTTTGCACTACTATTGTCTTTACTGATGAGGCTGCTGCTGATATTCATGTTACTACTGGTGCAAGGTGGAGTTGGTCCAGTGTTGATCCAAAGAAAGATGTCCTGGATATTGTGTTTGAAGATTATGGTGCTCCTGTGAGGAGTATTGTTTTTATAGGAACATGGTGATTGATGCAATTGCATTAGACTTAACACTGGGGGTGCTAATACCACACAATGCAATTGCGCCAATAACCTGAACCTATAAGAACAGTTCCCTGTAATGATGATTCTGCTGTTGTTGATGATGCCACTGTTTCTGGTATGATTGTTGCAGTTATTGCTGATGTTAGTGCTATTGATGAATGTCTATTGCATTGTTTCCTTGGTTTGCTGCTGGTTAGACCATTGTGATCTGCTGTTGCTACCTTTGCTTGAGTGCTTCTTGCTGGTGCTTTTTCTGCTTCTGTAGCATTTATGATCACTGTTTCTGTTTCCATTGTTTCTGTCACCCCTGTTGCTTCTTGCTTTGTTGTTTGTCTGTGACAGTGGATAAATGAGTTGCTGGTGTTGGTGTTGCTGACTCTGCTGTACCCTTTCTTTCCTGGTTTTCCTTATTCCTACTATCATCGGATGGAGTGATTGCAGTAGGCTGGTGTGTAGGTGTTGCTGGCCTTGGGTTTCTATTTGTGTGGTTATTTTGTGCTTCAACTCATCAATCCTGCTGATCAGCTGATGGACTGCTGTTGTGTCCTTGCTGTTTAGTCTCTGCTGCTTGTCCAGATAGTGTGTCTGCTGGTTTGGCAAGTTTAATAGGAGTGTTGGCAGTGGGTAGTTAACTGCTTGGGCAAGTTTAGTGGGCTGCTGGTGCTGGTACTGCTGAGTACTGCTGAGTGCTGCTGAATGCTGAGTTCTTGTTTTACTAGTTCTGCTGTTCTACTGGTGTAGCTGATGCCTTTGTTGCAGTGGAGTAGGTTCTGCCTTGACATGCTTTGTGAAGCTACTGCTGTTGCTACCAGATTGTTGTTCCAGGTTATTCATTGGTCTTTTGTTGCTACTGCTGGTTTCATTGCTGCTTCTGATGGTTTTGGCCTCCTTGAACTGCTCAAAATCTATTAATCTCTGCATTGAGATTGCTGCTGTTGAGAAACTTGTGAGCTGATTGTTGATCCTGACATCTCTTCTCTGGTGCTGCTGGCTATATCTTACTGTTCAGGTTGGTGTTTTCTGCTGTTTGCTCTAGTAATTCTGCTCTGTTTCCCCCAAAGCTTGTTCTGCATTCCTGAGAGGTCCAGTACCCTGCACATGAGAAAATAAGGATTAGGGGTTAATATGATCAAAATTTTACTGCTAAATCTTTTCCTCCCTTCTTGTTTGCTTTGCAATTCTTTACAGAAGTCCTGTCCTTTTATGTGTTGATGTAGTGTGCAGCTTGTCATTTTGCGAGTTTCACTCTTATGTAAGGGCATTGTGTTTTATCTGCATTTAGGATTTTCCTTCATACTGAGTCAAGTTGACTGGAGTGATGACACTCAATTCTCTTGAAGTCAAGTGCATAGTTTGCAAGGTGATCAGCCAACTTGTTTCCTTCCCTATAGGTGTGTGATACTATTACTGCAAGGGAATCTTTGAGTTGGAGGATTTCTTCTATTTGATCTGCTATGCACCAGGGTGGCTTCCATATGCCATTAATGATGTTGTTTAGGAGCATGGAATCAGTTTGTAGCCATATGTTTGAGTAGCCTTGTGTGCTGCAAAATCTTAAAACTTCATTAATGGCTGTTGTTTCTGCTACTGTGTTTTTTCCCTCTATGCATTCTGTGCCAAGTGCGTATATTAGGTCCCCTGTTTCATTTCTCACACAAAAACCTATTGAACTTCTTCCTGGGTTTCCTTTTGATGCTCCATCAGTATTGATCTTTACCTTTTGCCAAGATTAAGTTCTCCAGCATGTGTAAGAGGTCCTGCCATTTATGTGGGGCATTGATTCCTGGCTTTCTGGTGTTGACTACTGCTTGCAGTTTTGTGGAGATTTGGTAGATTACTCTACCAGTTCTGACTGGTTCACCATGCTTGTAGCTATTTCTTCTTTTCCATAATTCCCATACAATGCATGATGGGAGTGCCTGCATTACTGGTTTTAGTCTGTTGACTATTTGTGTTGTCCAGCATCTTGTTATTGCTTGATGGAAAGTTATGTCCTCGAGTGAAATTCCTGCTCTTTGCAGGAAATATTTCCAAACTTTTGTGGCAGTATTTGAAGTGCAGAAAAGGTGGACCATGCTTTCTTCCTTTGATTCTGTGCAGCACCAGCATTTTGAAGGCAGTTGATATCCCCATCTTTTCAGGATGTCATCAAGTGGTAGTTTTGCCCTCCAGACTTTCCACATGAAGAATGCAATTTTGAAAGGGAGTCCCTTTACCCAAATCATCTCATATGCTCTTATAGGTTCTTCCCTTTTCCTGAGGTATTCCCAGGTAGTCTTGACTATGAATTGTCCTTGTTCCTGCAGCATCTAGTATGGAATGTCCAGAGTGTCTTCCATCCTTAGAGGTTTTAGTGAAGTGATTATGTGCTCTACCATTTCCTGTGGCAAGTGTTCTGATAGTTGCTGCATATTCCAGTTGCCATTTTGCAGGGTGTTATTCACATTATGGAGTGATTCATCAATTGGGAAATTTGCTGGTACTAGGAAGTATAGGGCTCCTTGCCTAGTCCAGTTGTCATACCAGAAGAGTGAAGATCCCATTTTGAGTTGCTAGGCAATTTGGTGTTCAACGATCTCTCTGCATTCTAACATTTTTTCCAAGCTTGTGATCCTCTCTTCCATGGAACAGTTACTGCGTTGTGTTTTTTGCAGTATTTTTGGGTCATGTATGCACTCCGGAGACTGGACTTGGTTCTGAAATTCCACCACAGTTTGCTGAAGAGGGCCTTGGACATGTCACGAAGAGATCTGAATCCTGCTCCTCCTTCCTCATAAGGTAGACATAGGTTGTTCCAGGATGACCAATGTCTACTAGTACCTCCTACTGCGCTACTCCAGTAGAATTGAGCAAATAGTTTATGTATATTGTTGATTACCTGTTTTGAGGGTTCACTGCTGATAGTAGATGCACTGGCATGCTTTGCAAGACATGTTTAATCAAGATGGCTCTACCTCCAATGGAGAGTAGTTTACCTTTCCAGGATTGCAGTCTGTCTTGTATCTTGTTCACAATGTCTTGATAATAAATCATTCTTTTCCTTGAGTAGAAAATGGGGCATCCTAGGTAGGTGAATGGGAAGTTCTGTCTCCTAATTCCTGTGATTCTTTCTGTTCTTGTTACTGCCTCTGAGACAACTGAGTGATGCAAGTAGATGGCAGATTTGTTCCTGTTTATTAGCTGACCTGAAGCTGCTTCATATGCACTCAGTACCTCCATTACTATCTGTATTGAGTTAGCATCTGATGATGAGAAGATGATCATATCATCTGCATAAGATAGATGGTTGATTCTTGGACTTCTTCTTGGCATTCCAAATCTATTGAAGCGGGGATTTTGATGAAGTGCATTTAGTCCCTTTGAGAGTGCTTCAGCAGCAATGATGAATGGTGTGGGTGACAGGGGGTCTCCTTGCTTGACCCCTCTTGTTGATTTGAAGAAGCCGTGAGGTTGGCCATTGATGAGAATTGAATACCAATTGTTGCCAACAATGTCGAAAATCATGCTAATGAATACTTCATTGATGCCCATTTTCCTGAGAACTTTGGTTATATATAACCAGGATATTCTGTCAAAAGCCTTAGTCATATCCATCTTGATAACCACATTTGGACCTACTTTAATTCTTTTCCCAATATCAGTGATGATTTCCTGTGCGAGGAGGACATTTCCACTATTGTTTTGCCTTTCACTAAGCCAGCTTGTTCATGGGAGATTAGAGATAGTATAATGACCAACATCCTTTCATGTATGATTTTCGAGAAGATCTTATTGATGAAGTTGCTAAGGCTTATTGGTCGCAAATCAAAGAATGTCTCTATCTCCTTCTTCTTTGGTATAAGGACCACATTTGTGTGTGTTATGCTTTTGGGCAGTTGTCTTCCTGAAAAGAAAGCTGTGACCATATTTTGTATATCTTCTCCTATGATTTCCCAACAGGATTGATAGAAAGTGCCTGTGAATCCATCTGGACCTCCTGCACTGTCCCTGTTCAGGCTGAAAACAGCTTGTTTTATTTCTTCCCTTGATGGAACTCTGATCAGCTCTGCATTTTGTTGTGTGTCTATCACTTGCTGGATGTTTTCCAAAATTCTAAAGTCTGTGGGAGTAGTTCTTTCAGTGAATTGATCCTTGTAGAAAGAAATGGCTTCTTCCACTATCTGTTCCTGCTCTTCTATCAAGATGCCAGCATTGTTTTGGATTCTTCTTAACTGTAGCCTTTTCCTTCTGCCATTTACTTGAGCATGGAATAATTTGGTGTTTCTGTCTCCATATTTAAACCAGGCCATTCCTGCTTTTTGTTTCAAGAATTGTTCTTCTATAGCTAGATGCCTGATCATTTGTGCTTGTACCTTTTGTAATCTTTCCCTGTTTTGTGCAGTAGGTCTCTCTCTTCAAACTGTTTTTCATGGACTAGAACCACTTCCTCCATGCTTGCTATATTCTGAAAGATATCTCCAAAAGTAGCTTTGCTCCAAAGGGATAGAGCTTTCTTCAGTTTTTATAGTTTGTAGTTGAAGATGATGAATGGATCTCCATGGAAATCAGCTTGCCAATTCTCCCTTACTACTGCTTCAAACGTATCTTGCTTGGTCCAGAAGTTGAGCAATTTGAAAGGCTTCTTGATTGTTTTTGGCTTCTGGTCAAATTGCAATAGCAGTGGGCTGTGATCCGACCCAATTTTGGGGAGATGTGTGACTTCTATTGTTGGGAAGGCTTGCTGTAGCATTTGGTTTGCTAAGCATCTGTCAAGCCTTTTGAAAATGCATTCCTCATCTGCTCTCCCATTCCACCATGTGAAGATACTTCCTTTGAATCCCAGGTCTGTTAGACAGCTGATGTTGATGCAATTGGTAAAGTCATCTACTTCATTGAAAGGGACAGTGAGACCTCCATATTTCTCTTCCTGATCGCATATGACATTGAAGTCTCCTCCCACTATCCAAGGACTTGTGATTGTTTGGGATAAGTCATATATTGAATCCCATAGTTCTATTCTTTCTATTGAAGTGCACTTGGCATAGACAAGTGTGAGGATTAGTTCCATCTTTGTCTCTGTGTGGAAGAGCTTCAGGGTGAGTTGTTGAATTGTGTCTGTAAGCACTGTGACATCATATGCATTATCTAGAAATGCCCATATTTTGTTGGACACATTTGCTATTGCTTGTGGCATGCCAATTCTTCTCCTGTATTGTTCCAATTTCCTGAGCTGTTACATTGGTTCCATGATGCCAATAAACTCAAAGTGGTGCTTGTTATGAAGTGCGATCAGTCTTTCGAAGGCTTGCATTGTATTTACTGATCTTATGTTCCATATGATGGCATTCATTGTCTTCTATTGAAGTATCTCAATGCTCTTTTAGGTTGGGGCTTTACTGATGAAGAGCTGTTGTTGTCTTTGGATTGCTTCCTCTAGGGGTTCCCTAATCCAGTTAATTTATTTGTTTGAATCGGTGATAGGTCTCCCTGCCTTGCTATGTTCCTGATGTTCTGTCTAATGTTGTCCTCATCCATGTCCTTGCCTATTGTTTCTGTTTCTTCATTTCTGGTTGTTGTTATTGTTGACAGGTTTCTGGGTCTGAGGATCGCCTGAAATTGAGCTCTTATTATTCCTTTCCTGATGAGTGGATCTTGGTCAGTTGATCCTTCCTTTATTATAAGAAGTGGAGTTCCTTGATCTCGGCTTGCATCCTTTTGTGGCTTCTTTTCAGTAGTGTTATCAATGTCTTCTTCTTCACTTAGCATTCCTTCTGGGAGTTCAGCTTCCTCTGAGCATTCCTCTAATTGATCTACCCATAGCTTCCCTGGGATTCGTTCTGCTTGCCTGACTGCACCTGTTCCTGTTTGCTCTGTAGGCCTTGTTCTGTTCTGGGCATTGTTTTCCATTATGCAGTCTTGTTATGTATTGTTTGCAGATTCAAGTTTATTATAGAAACTCTTCATAACCCACTGTGTGGTGGATTCTTTTGTCCTTCCAGTCTCACTGCTCATGATTGTTATTTCTTCCTCTGTTGCTGCTTTTTTGAACATTGTTTGTGGTGAACTTTCTTGGTGGCTGCTGACATTCATCTTTATTGATGGTGGTATTGTTTTAGGTGGCAAGAGTGTTTGCTTGTTAGCTTGAAAAGTCTGTTACTTCTGATGTTTCTATCTGACAATTGAGGATGTGAATTTGAGCTTCCTGTTTGTTTGTGTAGCTCAATGGCTTGTCTTTGCTGCTAATCTCCTCTTGATTGCTATGTTTACTTTGTGGGTGGTTGATGTGTGAGGTTGTTGCCATCCCCTTTTCCTGGGTTGGGCTTGGTATCATGGCTGGTAGGTCTTCTGCTTCATTTTCCACTTCATCTATTAGGTACTCTGGCTAGACTTTGTTGCTGATTGTTTCTGCATTGGTCTGCTTGCTTAGGTTAGGATTCAATGTTGTGTTTCTTTGTTCCCCTGCCACTGTCTAAGCTATGTTTTCGTCTGTTGTTAAGTCACTGCAGTTTGTTGCTGGTATGTTTAGGTCCCCTTCTTCAGGCATGCAGTTAACAACATTTCTGGACTTGCCAATTCTCAGTGTCTTCAATTGACTGTCTTTGCTGTTGATTTCTTTAGGCCTCAAATGATTGTTTGAGTTTGAGGGCACTTTGTTGCTAGTTGTCTCGGCACTGATATGCTTGCTTTAGCTGGGATTCAATATTGAATTTTCTGCTCCTTGGTCCCTTGTCCTTAGGTGCTTGCCTGGGTCTGCTGGTGTTGATTTTGTACCAGTTGCTGCTGAGTTATTTGTGTCACCATTTTCAGTCATGCAGTTGCCATTTTTCCTATTAGTGTCGAAGCTCAGTGTGTTTAGCTGGCTGCTGATGATCTCAGTATTCGAGTGATCATTTAGGTTGGAATTCCTTGCCAAGACCATTTGTTCATTGCTTCCTACTGCTATATCTGTGCTAGTTGCTACTGTGACTTCAGTTTCATATACTTCAGCTGTGTGATTGTCTGCAGTATTGGCATTGCCATAATCCAGTGCATCAAACTTGTTTGTGACAAGTACCTGTTGAGTATTCTTTTCAACTGATTCTTTTTGTTTCCCATGTTTGTGGTTTGCTTTGTTGTGCATTCGATTATCTTTGACTTCTTTCTATCGAGGGCCAGTATTGCCCACGACCTTGCCACTTGACAAAATCAGCATTGGAGTTTGTTGTTCTTTTACTGCTAAAGCTTTGCCCTTTGCTTTCCTTTGCTCTGTTGGCCTTTGTTGTTCAGCAATGTCTGTATCAAGAATTTCCAGGTGTAACTTCCAACATTCTATCATCTCATGCCCTTGAATCTTGCGTTGTTTACAGTATTTTGGGAGGTAATCATACTGTATTTTGATCCATTCGGTTCTGATTTTCCCTGTTGCTTCATTCTCTATATCTAATCTAACCTTTTGGGGAAATTCCGCTAGCAAGTCCACTAAAACCTTTACTCTTGCACAACTTGGCCTTGCCTTGTTTATTATTGCTGAATCTAGGTGTAGTGGCTTACAAACAGTAGAGGCGAGGGAAAATAGGCACTCCTTTACATAGTAAGTGGGGAGCAGGTGTGGGAAGGAAATCCATGCCATTGCCATCGACGTTTCTTCTCCAAAATTGAATTTAGTGTCATAAATAAATTACCTCATCTGATATTCGAAACCATCTTTGGCTTTGAGGTAGTATGTGCTTTTTGAAGTGATTTTTATGAAATCCTCCCATAAAGTTAATCTGATGAGCACGAGTTTGTCTCTGAAAAAACTGATGTTACACTCACCTCTGATTCCACACTGGATTGGGATGATTTTTCTGAGCTCTTGCAAGTCTTGCCACCCGTATGAGAACTTGCCCAGTACCGCAAATTGCAGACCTTCTATGATATTCATACGGGATACCTCTGCTTCGGTGTATTTGATAATCGGTTGTCCATGCATGAATGTTGCTTTCTTGATAGGAATTGGTTCGATTCTTCTGCTAGGGTTCGAGTCAGCATTGCTGTTTAGGGCAGCTGGTTTTAAAATCTGGGAATAATCTAGGGGTTTGGGTGTGGGTGAGGTGTTGGTTGGTGCGAGTGGAGCAGTTTGTGGTGGTCGGCCAGCCGGAGTTTCTCCGCCTGGCGACGCCATTGTTGACGATGAGCTTTGACTGTATCGTCCTCTCCTTCTCTCTATATTCTTCAGACCTTCTCTCTCTTAACGCCTATCTAATTAGGGATTTACCCCACCTCGTCACTGTCAGATTCTCCTTTTGCACTGTTGTGAAGAGTGGCACAACCAAATTAGAAATTGAAGGGTGGGAAATGATCTCCTGAGCATCAGTAGTCGTTTCGCATTGGTTTTGAGCAACTTGGTCTAGGGAATCATCTGCGACCAACAGGTTTGGTTTTCGACTGTTCTGCTGGTCAGGGCTCTTAGTAACCACGGAATCTTCTACATTTTTGAGTGGAGATAGGGATGGACCTGAAGGAGGATCTCCAGCACTTGGAAAGACTGGAATTGACCTAGAATCAATCGAGGAAGTTCTAGGAACTCCCAAGCGATATATCGCTACAGTAAACCCACTGCTATTTTGTAAATCTGTAACCACTGGGGAGTTATCTTAAGGTGTTGTTTGTTGGGGATGTTGCGCAAGGAGATGGGGAAGATTTTGGGACTGGTCCGGTGGTTTTCCACCGGCTGACGACAGTGAAACGACCATCGTTGCTTCGCTTTGACACTGTTCAAACGGTTCGCTTAGTACGGAAAGCTTTTGTGAAGAAACGCAGTGATTTTTTTTTTCAAACAAACGGGAGCTTAGTTTGTTGAAATAAAGGAAAGTACTTTTTCTACATCATAAAAAAAAAGTATTTTGTTGAAATGAAAGAAAATACTTTTTCTATGTCATAAAAAAAAGTACTTGTTTTGTTAAGATGAAAGAAAATACTTTTACTACATCACGAAAAAATATACTCATTTTGTTGAAAAAAAAAGTACTCTATCTACAACATAAAAAGGAAGTACTCATAATAATAATTCTATTTAGGGTGAGGTTGGGTTCAGTGGGGTATGGTGGGGGTAGCGGTT
>MCJB01051496.1:41205-55076 GCA_002018475.1 Nicotiana obtusifolia | reverse complement strand
ATATATATATATATACATACACACATACATATACATACTTACACTATAATATGATATTTCCATATAATACTTAACTTTTGAAATACAGAGCAAATGTGTATGGGAGCACCGCTATAACGCGGATGTAGCTGCTAATTTCCATCTCAAGACTCGCAATCGGTTGTCGCATTGCTTCTCCAAAGCTAGAAAGTTGAACCAGAAGCCCCCCTGGTTGCTTCAGCATTTATGGGACGATTTGCAAAGGCAATGGCTAACCGCAGAGTTCTTAAAGAAGAGAGAGAAAGGAAAGAAAGCTCGTGCTTCTGAGAAGGGAGGATCCCTGCACACTGGAGGTGCGATCAACCCAGGGACAATAAAGAGAAGAATGGTACGTGATTGCTTAATTTAATTTTAATTTTCAACGTATATCTACTCTGTTTCTTAACTAAAATGTATGAGTTTTCAGGAAAAGAAGTTGGGGCATCCGATGAAGCAAGATGAGTTATTCAAGGAGACTCATATTGTTAAGAAGAAGAAAAAGACGGATGAAGAAAGGTGGGTCGAGGTCCGAGCCTCAACTGTACATGTAAGTTTTCAATTTTCATTAAGTATTTTGATTTACTTTTATATAACTTTTGAAATACTAATTCAATGTAATTTTTCTTATAGGGTCGCTTCACAGCTGAAGTGGAGGAATTCATACGCAGTCAGCCACCTAATGAGTCGGAGACCCAATCCAACCGTCGGACGAGGATGCTGAAAGACTATGGACGCAGGCTGCTGGCGGTCAAAAATGGGGGAAGGTATACGGGCTTCCCACTAAGAAATTCCATCGCTATAAGTGTGGAATGCAAGGAATAGGGACTTCCGTGCAAGCCGAGCAACTTAATGGGGAGAGCCTCTCCTCTGTCCGGGAGACTGTGGCAAAGCTCACAGCCGAGCTAGAAGCCTTCAAGGAAAGAGAAACGATTAGAGATGCTCAGTACATTGGCATAAAAGAGCAGCTCAAATCTCTCTTGGCTTCTGGCACTTTTCCGATTCCTCGGTCTCGTGAGTCATCGCCAGAGGCTCGCCTTCCCCGTGCTAGTTCTTCCCGTCCTCCCCGTTATCATTCCTCCGGTCCTATACAACTATACCCTTTTCCATACCGTCTTCGTGATGAAACTTCATCAGACGATGACGATAATGATGTACAAAATAATCCTTGACTTGTAATAACAGTTAACTTATTTTGGTTAGCTTAATGTATAAGTTCTATTGAACTTTATACTTTATTAATTTTAATGTTGTTGTTGTTGTTTATTGTTGTTGTTGTTGTTGTTGTTGTTGTTGTTGTTGTTGTTGTCTTTTTTGTTGTTGTTTATGGCATAAAATGCCTGTTTATGAATTTGATAAGCTGGCAGGTAGTGTAGCTGCCAAAACAGGCAGTTTCTGCCAAAAATGAATCAAGAAAAGCGACGAACGTTGGTCTCCAGTTGGTCGCTTTTCTCTGAAAAAAAACAATTTTCTGGGAAATAGCGACCAAATTTGGTTGCTATTTAACCTAGATTTATCAAAAGCGACCAACTTTGGTCGCCATTCAATTTTAAAAAAATAATTTCTGCAAATATAGCGACCAACGTTGGTCGCTATATTTTTAAAAAAAATAGTGACCAACTTTGGTCGCTTAATTTAAAAAAATTAATTATATAGCGACCAACGTTGGTTGCCATTTTTCAGATTATAATAAATAAATAAAAAACATAATTTACATTTGGAGACCAACTTTGGTCGCAAATATTAGCGACCAAAGTTGGTCGCTATTTTCTTTACCCGGAATATTTGGTCCTTTTACCTTAGAGACCAAAGTTGGTTGCTAAACTTTGGTCCCTAAGGTTAAGGGACCAGCTTAATATCAACCAGGCCTGTTTGGTCGCGTTTGGCCAATAAGCGACCAACTTTGGTCGCTTTTTGTGGTTGCTTTTTTTCGCATTTCTTGTAGTGAGAGACCGCGGCCGCCCATTTGCAGTGCACCATAACACCATAACAGGTATGTCTTCTAACCCTACTGGGCCATCTAAATCCCACTTGGACACAATCTCACTTTAGTCAGCAACATAGGACCATTAATTAAGCACACAATTTACTACTTCTCTTCCCTAGGAAACTTGGACCCAAATGTCACACCGATGGACCTTGTCTCCAAAAACCCAATTACCAAAAACACACTCCAACAGGCCTCATACACCTCAGAGCCCACAACCTCATATACCCTATCTAGCTTAAAGGAAAACCCCACTACCTTATACACCGCCTAACATGCTATGGCTGGGAATAATGCTCATGACCCTATACATATAGCCACAGCACTGTAGATTCAGAAGTTAAGTTGGCCACGCCATTATGCACACAAATGACACGTCAAAGTAAGCCCTCCACAAAGGACCAAATCAGTCCCTGCTCCTAATCAATGCAAGACAACAAAGCAGCCAACTTCGTAACCTCCTCAATTCCTTCGAACTCTATGTACCCTAATAGAGAAAACCTGCATGACACTGTAACTTCGACCAGCCTCCGCCATCCTACATCTTCAAATCCAATAAAACATAATTATTTACATCCATGTGAATCCTCTCATGACACTACTATAATTAATACTCTTCGGGAAGATTCAAATACTAATTAACACTTCTTCCCAGTCGTCTCTCCAAACGCTCACTGCTCCAAAAAAATCATCGAACACACTAACTTGTCATTCCGCATCTACTAGTAGTATTTCCATCACTCCAAACAACGACCATGCAGAAACCATCCTTTCCAGGAAACCACTAGAATACCTACTTGACGGAAACTATCAACACCAACAACCAACTGTTCCACCTCCCTCGACTAACCATGCAAGGCTCCCATCATCCCCGTCCGACCACACATATGATCTATACCTCTCAACAACAGTCATTGGACCAACCTCTCCAATCATGGTTGGAGATGGGATTGCAGGGTTACGCTCTAATCTTCATGCCAACTGAACAATAAGGAGGTCGTTCAACTAGTTCAGAACCCAACATACTTAGCGAAAATAGTTAAGAAGGGGATGAGGTTGGTATGGAAGCCTGCGGTCAGACACAATGGTACACAACACAAACTCCACTGTTAGTAGACCACTAACTATCCAGTTTACAGGGCCCTCAGCTGACATACCCCATACACCGACAAACACAACAAATGAATCCCGCAATGAATCTACTACCCTTCTATCCCCCACATTATTGGGGCCAAATATACGCCCCATGGTTCCGACCAATGAACTCTTTCAACCCTCTATCTCTATATTCCACCCACAGCAGTCCCTACGACCCTCTAAGTCCTCTAAGCTGTCCACCACAAACACCCCCCCTCGCCAAACGAACTAGATATTTAAACCAGATAGAAGTTAGCCGAGATTCTTGCCGAGATGAGAGAAACCATGACGGAATTTCTTTGGCTAAAGGGCATACAACTTTACAACCTCAAGGAACAGTACGAAAAAGAATCATACTCAAGTGTCCGCTAGAACTAGAAATATGCAGTCTAAATTTCCGAGTGTCGAACAACAGGGAAGCGGGGAATATGCCATGGCTATAATTCTAATGCTTCGCCGAACTCCACCACTCATGGATCAGGAACAGGTAGCACCTCTTGTTGCCCAGAGTTAGATCCCAGACCCTCTTGATACTGTCTCCAACAACCGCCCTAGCATGAATCTCTTGGTTTGGAATTGTATGGGTTCACACAATGCGGAGTTTAGACGACATTTTAGGTCGCTACTAGATAACCATCGACATGTCTTGGCAGTTCTCCTAGAAACTCATATGCATGACCACTCTGTCCTTCGAGACGACTTTCAATTCACTAACAAGTCTCAAGTGCCCGCAAACGGTCTCGTAGGGGGGCTGGTAGTACATGAAAATATAAAGAATGTGGAGGAAATTGGTTATTTTCTGCTATATTTGCTAGTAATTCGTTTCAATTTTGTAATATGTTGTGGGAAAACTTAATGGCCATGCATGATACTTTTAAAGGGCCTTGTTAATAGGGGTGACTTTAATGAATTACTTCGTTCGAATGACAAATTTGGAGGAAGGCCTATTAGTAATAATCGAGTAATAATCAAGCAGGTTCGTTTGCAAATTATCTAAATTATTGTAATTTAATCGACCTAGGTTTTAAAGGTAGTTGATTCACATGGACCAATAAGCGTCGGCATGGTCATTCCCTTCTTGAAAAATTGGAACGTATACTAGCCAACTATGATTGGTTAAATATATATCCTGAAGCAACAGTGTAACACTTACCACGCCCTTACTCTGATCATTGTCCCCTCCTACTCACTCTTCAACTTGCAGGACCTTTTACACAAAGAGAAAATTCGATTTAAAACTGTTTGGACATCACACCCGGAGTTCCAATATATAGTTCAACAAGTTTGGAATTCACACACCAACCTTATTGAAGCCACCAATAACTTCCAAAATGTAGTTCAACACTGGAACACTCATTCCTTTGGTAGTATATCTCATAAAAAGCGAAAAATCCTTGCCAGGCTACAAGGCCTTCAATCTTCCATCCACTATCCCAGTAATGTCCTCATATAAAATTTTGAACAACTACTTACTAAGGAATATAGTAGTATCTTAAGATTTGAAGAAGATTTTTGAAAACTAAAATCACGCATCAACTGCTCAATGATGGTAATGCTAATAAATTTTTTTTCCATTTGACAACTATTCAATGACGTAGGAGAAATCGAATCTCCGCTCTTAAAGATACTTGTGGTAATTGGTGCTTTAACCCTACGAACAGCCATAACTTCATCTATAGCACTGCAATAATTTATTCACCACGGTGCAAACTCAATCACTCTACTACAACACTGATTCCCATTCTTGTCGCTTGAGCACCAAATACCTTTATTCATTAGGATCACTATCACAGAATATTGAAATAAAAAAAAGCTTTATACTCATTCAAGCCCCTTTAAGGCACCTGGACCAGATGGTTTACACCCTTATTTTTACAAAAAATATTAGAGCCATATAGGTACTACTGTCACAAATTTTTGCCACCGAGTATTTTTGAACCATGTCATTCCTTCATATATTAACCATACCTATTTATGCCTCATTCCTAAAGTTAAGAATGCACGAACTATCCAGCAATATAGACCAATTAGTCTATGTACTACCATATACAAGCTATTCACAAAAATTATTGCCAACCAGCCTAAACCCATTATATCAAAAATTATTGGGCCCACACAAACCAACTTCCAACAAGGTAAGCGGGCCTCGGACAATGCTATAATAGTCTAAGAGACTCTAGCCCACTTCCAAAAAATGAAAGGCAAAAGTAGCCACATGATCCTTAAGTTAGACCTCGAAAAGGCTTATGATCGCCTTGAATGGTCTTTTGTCAGGAAAACATTACTTTATTTTAACTTTTCGTACGCTCATCGCCCTTATAATGTCTTATATTACTACAACCTCTACTTTCATCTTAATCAATGGTACACGCACCGAATTTTTCTGTCTGTCAAGAGGCATTCGACAAGGGAGCCATTATCTATTCATCATGTGCATGGAATTATTCTCTCGTAATATTTCATTATCAGTGGACTACCTAAATAGGCAACCGATTTGCCTCTCCCCAACAGGACCTGTCTTATCACATCTATTCTTCGCAGATTACATTATCCTATTTTTGAAAGTGACTACAAAAAGTTATCGCGCAATCATTGACATCCTAAATCATTTTACGATGCACTCAGGCGAAAAGATTAACTTTCAAAAATCTAAGATTTTCTTTTCCAAAAATTGTTCCCGGAGAAAAAAAAATTTATTCTAAACTCTTTTCAAATGATTAAAGGGACTTCTTTTGGCAAGTATTTAGGGTTCCCAAACTTCTTAACGTGACAAAAAAAAAAAAAAAAAAACTAACTTCCAATTTTTATTAGACAATTTTAAGTATCACCTTGCAGGATAGAAAACTAGCTTCCTCACTATGACGGGTCACATTACCTAAATTAAATCAACACTAAATGCTCTCCTAAATCATACAATGCAATACATTTCCATTCCCCAGTCTATCATTAACAAAATGAAGCAATACCAGCGTAATTTCCTTTGGGGTACTACTCAAACAAGAAAAAAATTATATCTTTTAAATTGGCAATTAGTGACCCAACCAAAAGATAAGGGGGGTCTAGGTATACCAAAACTACGACACAAAAATAATGCTCTACTTGCTAGCGTAGCTTGCGACTTTTTCAATCACCAAACACTACTACACAAATACCTACACGCCAATACAATCACAAATCACTCACACACATGGCGTAATATCATTAAAGGATGGTTACACTGTCAGCTTGGTATTCAATGAAAAATTGAAAATGGTCAGCACATTAATCTTTTGAAAGATCCTTGGGCTGGGGGAGGTACAACTCTACGATCTCTCATATAAGGACCACTACCGTACAATCATGAAGCACTAAAAGTCTCCACATGCTTAACCGGTTTGGGCTGGGATTGGGAAAATATATCCTTCTGTCTGCCTCCAGTCGTTCTAAACAAGATTCCTACAACCTATATTTCCGTATACACGCAACAATCAGACCACACTTGTTGGGCCATTCATCGTAGAGGAAAGTTTACAGTTAATGTATCATGCCCTAACTATTTTGAATCAACAAAAACAGTCCTCAAGCAGCAATTTAAAGTGAATTTGAAAACTACGCATACCTCCAAAAGTTAAAAATTTCCTATGGCTACTCCACCACAACATACTTCACATCAGCCATTACTTTCACTCTATTGGAATACTTCGTAACAACATTTGCCGCAACATTTGCCGCTACTGCCAAATGGACTAGGAAACTACTACGCACATCTTTTTACATTGCACCAATGCAAGACTACTGGCACTTAGTAGGACTTCGAGCACACACAACAACACTTCAACACTGGGCATCTCCACAACAATGGCTTTACCCATTCATAAATTCTAGGCATATTCATCAACCACATAAAATCAATCCACGTACCTATCTTCCCTTACGTTTATGGAATATCTGGCTCACCCGCAATCGAAATATATTTGAACAAAACTTTTAAAAATTCCAACATCACTCACACTACATCAAGCTATTGAATTTTCCTATTTGACGGTCTCATGCTGTAAAGCACCCACTAGGGTATGCACTATGCTTTGCTGATCCCACCAAAACCTTACTACTACAAGCTAAATACAGATGGAGCTTATTCATCAACTAATAACTACATGGGTATAGGTGGTGTAATTCGTAACAATAAATGCGATTGGATTATAGGCTTCGCAAGTTCAATTCCGACATCCAACAGCCTTACAACTGAAATGCAAGCTCTACTTCAAGACCTTAAAATAGCAGTACAATGGCAACTAATGCCACTGGAAGTGGAAGATGCCAAAGAGGTAAGCAAGCTCCTAACAAACGATCATCCTCTATACACTAATACACTATGTGATTGTAGGTACCTTCTCCAGCTGCTGCATGATCTAATGGTATTCCATGCGTACAGAGAACAAATTGAGTTGCAGATAACTTAGCCAAATATGGCAGTCAGATGGAAAGTAACGCTGCTACATTAGTTTTTGAAGCACCACCACTTTTTGTTTCACGTCTCTTACTTGAAGATAAACCACAACTACATTAGCAGGGCAGTCCCATTAACAGCTGAGAATGTCGCCACAAACATGGATACGCACACCACTTTTGCTCATCAATCGGAAGCTGATTTGATGGAAGTAAACTCCTTTTTGTCAACTGGTTTTGTAGAACCAGCTCAGTGCAGTACTTGGGATTGTGACACTAATCACATTAGAGTTGGCAATTCTAACTTAACTGCTACATCTAGTACTTCTTCTATTTGTAATATGGTGCTTAGGCATCAACATCTCTGTACGCATATGTTTAATTAATGCAAGTTATCTTTTTTAAAAAGAAAAAAGAAAAAAAAAGAGTAATCACCTACATATCATCTAAAACTATATCCTGCATAACAAATAAATAAGATTTTATTTTAAGGTATAATAATATAGCATGGTTATTTGAATATATTACGAGAAAATGGTGATTTAAATAAGAATAACCATAAATATATGACAGTAATTTGAATATATTACATTAAATAGTGACTCAAAGAAGAAAATACCATAGCATGCCATTAATGTAGTCAATCTTGACATAAAAACTCTAACTTAATTAAAAGATTTGAACTTCCACGCGTCAAAAGTTCAAATATGTGTTTCAACGTGAGAATGCCTCCGATTAGGTATGTCCATCGGTCGGTACGGTATTTAGAAATTTTGGTTCAGTATTTTTGGTATTCGGTCTCGTAAAATACTAGACCAATACGTACCTAACTAAATTCGGTATGGTTCGATTTTTCTCCTTTACTTTTCAGTTTATTCGGTTCGGTAACTTTAGTTTATTCGGTTTGAATACTAACTAGTGCATAGAGTCATAGACGGTAATATTCTTAATTAAAGTACTCAAAAGTACAAAACTAAAAACGTTTGTTAACAAAAGTTTTGTCCAAAACCAACAAATACCAACCTAGAGAGAGAAAACTTAGAGAAATATCTTGTTACTTGCTTAGAGTTAATTGATGAACTTAGAGAATAAAGGAAAGTAAATTTTAGATTTCTTATATTTATGTTATAGTTAATAAAATGTGTATGGTGTAATATAATATATATTTCAGTACGGTATGGGTATTTCGGTATTTTATTTTAAAATACCAAATGCTATACCTAATACCAATATTTGTTAAAACTTAAACCAAATACCATACATAATACCAAAATATTGAATAGCGAATACCAAAATTTTTGATTTCGATACGGTAATTCGGTATTTACCAAATTATGCACAACCCTACCTCCAATTAAGATAAGTCGAGTTCAATTTTCATAAAATTGAGAACGAATAATATGTCAATTATACACAAAAATTATGTTTTTTAGTTACTTTTAGAGTGTTGTTTATCAATTACATGGCCATTTAAAGATGACATACTATGTTTTACTGGATATCTTTGCTTTATATAACAATTTAAATATATCCCTCTGAAATAATCAATAAAAATTTCAAAAAAAGGATAGTGTTAAAAGTATCAATCCATTTTCTAAAAATATATTTTCAAAATCATGTAAATTTCATTTTGTGTTATTTAGCTTTTTGAAGTTTAATTTGTATACATTTCAAATGTTTGGATTGCTAAATTATAACTATTTCAATGCCGTGTGTGTGCATTTTACTCGAGCAAAACCACATTGCTTAATTTGCACTTAAGACATAAATCAAACTTGACAAATAATATGGGAATTTCCACTTCATGTAGATAAGGCATAATATTAAATTTAGAGGGTCTTACACTCTTCAATAATCCTATTTTAACTAAAAGCTTATAACTATTAAAAGTTAATATGGTAATATTTTCCATATTTAAGTTGGTAACTAACTTAGTTGTTTCGGGCTATATTTTTTATCTTCCATCTCTTTTTCTAGCTATTAAAGATTACGTAAATTTTAAAAGTAAAATACGTATTAATATTAGACATCTAAATTTCCTGATTTGGTCATTCTAGGAAGATCAAAACTAAATTATATGTAATTTATCCGGAAAAAAATTTATTTTAAAAATCTTGTTATAGTAATATTCTTAATTTTTTTTACGAGTTAAGTTCTTAAAATTACCAATAATAGAAAGTGCAACAAAGAAAACACAAGTGCACACCATCGTCATCATCAGCAAAACTAAAGAGTCAAAACCCCCACCCCCCACGCTTTCCTCAAATCCAAGAGCCTTCTTTCTTTCTCGCACTAAAACATTTAACTCAAATCTGTTCCTATCTCTCTCTAGACTCTCTCTCTCTATATCTATATATCTATACATCAAACCTATACATACAACAAAAATAGTACTACATCTATTATACGATTCGTTCGATAAAAATTCCTATTCAATCCCTAAATCTTACAAAGCCTTTATCTTTTCACTTGAAATCTGAATCTTTTGCTTCGTAATCTTCGAATTTTCTTTTTTTGTTGAGTTGGGGACCAAAACCCTAGCTTTCACTTTCAGCTTCAAAACCCCATTTTTTTTCAAACCCAAGTAATTTTGAGAATCAGCAGTGATTGGCTGTGGTAGATTCCACGGTTCTTGGTGTTTCTTTGATTAATTCAGGTGATCTAATTTGCATAATCAAATAACTGCTGAAAATTTCAAATTCTTAGAGCTCTGTTTCCGGGAATAGCTAATTGAGTTTGATTTTCTCCCCCTCGAAATAATGGGAATTTGTGCCTTTGAGTAGGTACTTAATTATTCAGCTAATGCTACTAAAGCTACTTAGAGGATTGGGAATTGATTTTGCCCTCATTAGTTAGTTACTTTTTTTCCTTTTTGGGTTTAAGAGGATTGGTTTTCTTGGGCGTCTGATTACTGTAATATTAGTGGTCCTTTGTAGCACTTGTATGTCACGTGTAAGCATGCCATTTAGAGTTAATTTGCTACTAAAAGATATGGAGTATTATTTAGAGTTGGAATGTAATGGGCCTAAATAGAGTAGTAGATAGAAAGGATTCATATGGTCAACCACGATTAAGCCTAGTTGATTGATTTTTTGAGATTACTGTAATAATGGGCAATTATTTTGGTAGTTCTGTTATTTATTTACCATCTTTTGGTTTTGAGAGAAAGCTTTGATTACTTTGGGAACAAGAGCTTATTAGTGATTTAGAACTTGTGGGGGTTCTTTGCTTTTCTCTAAACCCTTGAAGTAGACTGCTGGTGGATCTAGTTCTTTCTCTTACTTTTCCAGACTGTCATTGTATATCTTTTGACTGACGTGTTATCAAAGGCGCGCTTAAAGGGCGCTTAAGCCCTGAAGCGAGGCTCAAAACATGTTGAGCGCTTCGCCTCGGTTAGTAGGCACTTTAGTATTGTCATCAAGGCTCTCTGACATATTTCTTTCAATGAGCGTAATCCTAAAGAGGCGACACTAAACAAATGATATTTCACTTTATCGTAAATTTCTTCAATTTCTTTGTCCATATATTTGATATTCATGCTTATAGATATTAGTCTTGGACTATACATACATATTTGTAGCTTTTCTCCATTTGCACCTTTCTTCATTAAAGCCAACGCTTTATTTGCACTTTGCGCTTAAAGCTCCAATAGACCTTAGAGATTTTTTGCACTCTTGACTGCAAGATGTCCAATGTGGATTAGTGGGATTTGTTGCTATCATTGGATTGTTGAGAAATGGTTGAATAACTGTCTTAAGATTAACTCACCTTGCATCAGTTTTGGGATTTTATAGTAAGTAGTTTCTTGGACTTCTGGTGGACGAAAATTTTGAATTATTATACTACAAAGTTTCTATTTTAGGAGATCATCAACTAACATTCTTTTAAATTGTTGCGTCAGTATTGGCTATGCTAAATTTCCGGTGCATGGTTAAGAAGGCTAACTTACTAGTAGCTGCACTTGCTCCAATTTCTGCTATCTGTGAACTTTTCTTACAGGCCTAAGCTACTACACATTACGGCGTTGTGCTTTTTTTTATTTACAAATACTTCTAGTGGATTTTCAAATACTAGTTTCCATTTGAAGCCTAGATTGAAGCCCGTTGCTGAATGCACTGCAATACGTGGTTGCTTGTAAATGGTTGTCATCTTGAGTTAAGAACAACAAATATTATTTTTATATGAGTTCCACATCGTTAATTAATTAAGCTAGAGCTATCAGCTTCATTTTTCTCTTGCTACCTTCATATGGTACCTGTATATCATGTAGCATTCCAAACTTCTTGACGATGCTATAGGAGTCCTTAGAATTCTATGATGGTTCATTTTGTAGTTTCATATATCTTGCTTTTTACTGTTGGAAAAAAATGTCTGAGTTCAGTTTAATGATTGTAGAGAAGGTCAATTAGGTGGATGTACTTGAACATCGTCTAAGCAGAAACTTCTCAGAGCTACTTCAATCCAAATGACATACTGTTTTGCTGTTCAAGGTTTAGCTTTGCTGTGACATTTTATAGTTAATTAACATGTAATGTTTAGAACTGCTTGTTGTCTAGGTTTACTAGTTAAATAATCTGGACTTAGGATGGGCTTTTGAATACCATCACGGAAGTTATTAATCATGTGTTAATTCCTTGTGGAATAAGCATCTCTTCGGGACCTATAAAAGGAAATTGGTGTTCACTTTAAGGTGTAAAGGATTTTGGAATCACCTGGTGGACCATTGTGTCTATTAGATTTCCAAGTTAAAGTTAGTAACCACGGCAATAAACTTAATCTTGCGGAAGCACATAGAGAAATCTGCAGTTCCTTTAACTATGACAAAATTTATGTTTCATAGTTATAATAAAATCTAGGAACTAGAACTGTTACCTTTCTAAAAAAAAGTATATAAATCTAGGAATTAGAAATCCACGATCTTTTGTCAAAGTGCTGTATATGGTGTAAAGATATATAATCAGAAGTAGATGTTCATTTTCTTCTACCCATATACCTTTTATATTGGCTGAAGAAAACTTCCAAATTTTAGATTTATCATGGAATAGGAGACAAACACTGCTCTTTGTTCCTTGATTGCCAATGAGACTGACTATTTCATGCTACCATGTTGGAACTCGTGAAAGCAAATTCTCTGAAGGTTGAATTCAATTTAATATAAGGAAAGGGAGCGGGTTGTTCAAAGTGTTCATAGGGGACTGCCAATAATGTAATACACACATATATTTAAGAGAGTGTGTGTGTGTGTATCACATAACATAATTGTGCTTTCCTTCAACAGTGAATTTGGCCTTATTGAAATCTAGCTCTAGTTGTTATTATTATATCATTTGGTAATTTGTGCTGTAATAGTTCTTGCAGTTTGACTAGAATACATTCTATTGTCGTCCGATGCTGGAGGCAGCATGCAGGTGATAGTTTGCAGAGATGCAAAGATATCATGGTGGCAGCTGCACTAGTGCAGTTAATAACAGCACTATTGGGGGGTCGTCAGCCAGGGATTCATCTCGGGTGGAGTCAGCCTCCCTTCCGCCTAATTTCTCCAGGTAATATCTCTTGTAACGTGGGAATTTTGCAGGAGTAATTTATGGGCATGCTTTTAAAAGCATGCCACATGCTCATTTCACTAGTACGTTTGGAGGAAGTTAGCACATCTTTCCCTTTTGCCCTAGGCATAACAAGACCAGAAACGAGATTTAGTAATAAAATGATTGTCAGTTTCAACCTGGTCTTGTCAGCCTTACCCGTAAAAGAATTCTGCATGTGTCAGCATTGGACATGAAGATCAGCATAAATTTCACCTTATTTTTGCTTATGAATTCATCAAGGCAGGATAAACTGCAGGTGAAGTCAATGAATGCATGATCTTGAATTTGGTCACTTCATTTTTGTCAAAGTATTCATCAAGGTGCGAGGAACAGTAGGTGAAATCAAAGGTAAAGTGGAGCATCTAGTGGGGAATTCTAAATCATGGAGTGTAGACCGAGATAATTAATAGACGCCGAAATGTTTGACGCTTTGCCCTATGTTAAGTCTATCAGTTAATATTTTAAAATGTGCTAGAATGGATCATAGGTGTGAATTGAAGTACCTTTTACCATGCGTACTTGGGATGCGGTGTTTGATTGCATTAATTTCTGTGAATTCAGGGTTAGTCTAGTAGAATTTCTATTGTCTCGGCATTATAATCCCGGGAAAATGGAGTATAATGATTGGGTTAGTAGTAGGTTTCCTAGCTATTTTAGCCCGAACAGAAATGTCCTACAATTGGCACACTGGACTGATGAAGGGATCCCCCCCCCAAACC